>BMAO01037846.1:0-258968 GCA_019973975.1 Trichonephila clavata
TCGTGTACTTCGTTCAGTTACGTATTGCTGTCCGCAATTGGGATGAAATTCCTTTCTCATCACATTCAAATCCATAATACAGAAGATATTTGAAAATTTCAACTATTATATTTACATTTGATGAAAGCTTGCTTCTGTGCAGCTGAAGTTGAGGAAATTTTGATTTCCACAGCTATGAATAACAGTTCTAATGCGAAATCGATATAATAGAATCTCCCATCAAAACTATTCCCTTTTAGCGCGTTTTCCGTAGTGGAACAAAAGCGCCAATGGAACAAATTTCGTCTTCGATTTCCATATTTTGTCGTAACTTTCTCAATAATAAGCAGCCAATTGATCTCAGACTTTCGGCATTGGGTCACATTTCAGCCTAATTAGGCCAGATGTGTTAAATTTTCCATAGTTTTCCAGATTTTCCTACAAATTTCCTAGATTTTCGTTAGTTTATATAAAATTTCTCAGATTTACCTAGTAAATTTATTGTTTGCAAAAGTTTTAAAATATCTACCTACTTAGTACAATTATTACTCTATTGAGTAGAAAAGTACATTAGTTGCATTATTGTGAACATTGGTTGCATTATTACAACATGTGAAAAACGCTGATTACTTGGCCATGCCAATGATTGATATCTTGTTTAATGTTTTACATTGCTTGAAAACTGCGTGAACTTACCTCTGTGTTATGCAAAAGAATGTAAACGAGATGCAGTATTTTCTTCTCTGCATAGAGTCGAAGAAGAAATCAGAAAGATTTTCAAACACATCAATTAGTCAGTATTTTAAAATTTCGAGTTAACTGGTACGTAATAATTCACCTTTGTCTATTGAATAAGAAATATGTAATTTCTCTAACTGTGGATATTTTTTGTGTAGTTGCTTGTATAATTCCCAAAAAATAAACTCAAGAAAATTGCATTTTGTTTGAACCTCGATGTAACGAATTAGTGAACAAAAGGTTTGCTCCCGATGGTCCTTGGTGAGGAGTCCGACTCTGTTTTATTACAGCAATTACAATTATCTCGAAAATATTTGTATTAATGTATTAGAGTCGCCACAGCCAAATAATTACATCGTCGCGCCATTTTCCACCAGTCTGACTATTGTTTTTCCGTATAAAACACATTGATCTTGTTTTAAGAATTTTCCTCGACTCTGCATTGGACGTCTTTCTCATTCATGCAAAGATCGCTTATTAAATGGAATCATTCTGAATCCATACTATTTTTTATGGATTCTTTTAACGTCAATTTAAATAGTATAAGCAACAATCACCTGATTTTATTTCATAACATAATACAAATATTTAAAACTTGAGAACGACCCAAATCGTGCGCGTCAAAAGTCTGCGTACACTGGAAAAAATCTTTATGATAATGGATTGTACTTAAAAGTTAATACTTTTTAAGCTGTTTCGCTCTTCTATCTCAACATATTTGCTTTGGTTAGCTACTTTAGTTGTATTTTCTGTGGTTATTTTGTTCCTTTTTTTCCCTATAACAGAGTTGAGCATTTCTTTGGATGTGATTACGTTTTTCTTGATTATTCATTCGAGTAAATCTCACAAATTCTGTATCGTGCTTAGGTCTGAGGATTAGGATGGCTTATGGATTTAGTTTGGGATTTGGTAGAACAGACATGCCTTCACAATGTAAACCATTTCCTTTGTACCTTTGCCCTGATAAAAATAAAAATTATCCCTCACCATAAGTTTCTTGGCATATGTATTGATAATTTACTTCAATAAGTTCAAGTAATCAATTTGGCTTGTGACGAATCTATGCGTCCTTCCATTAACCTCTTGGGAAATCTTTGAGCTATAATTATCAATAACACTTTCTGAAGAAGAGACCATGATATGCAGATTAGGTCTATTATATATAGTATAGGTTTGCTTGCTAGTAAGAGATGGATAGCTAGAGAAGAATTGATGTTTAATTGAAGTTGCCAGGAGATTAAAATATTATGAAGTAGAAGCTAGGAAGAATATCTATAGATCAAGTATTAATCATATTGATAGAGTGTCTTGGGCTTTAGATTGTTAAAGAGATTTAACCCTTTCGTGCCTAACGGGACACATATGTCCTAAGCAAATTTCAAAAATTTCTTTTGGGGCCGTACTTCTCTGTCTAACGGAGACTTTCCACCGGTCCCTGCCAATATTTTGGTATTTCATTCACAAACATGGATTACTACCGTATATAATGCAATTCCCGTGTTTTGAAGTGTTGTTCAGATCATTCTATACTGTAGGAACGTAAATAGTTTAGTTTTAGAAAATACCACCTATTTTCGAGTAAATTTTAATTGATCCATAAATCTAATGCCAGATAAGTTACTCACTAAGAGGATTACCTCTAATGAACTGATAAGGGGCAAAGTTTTACTTCCGTTTTATTATCAGGACATATGTATCTTTCTCGTCTTGAATGGTGGTACATTGTCTAAAAGTCCTATGTGATCATGATGTTAAGTAGTACCCACGAAGCTAAATACGCAAAGTAAATTGCACCATGAAGATGGAAGCAAAGAGTTTGAGTGCCTGTGACAATCAGATTCTACAACAAAATCATTGGAGTGTAGACCTTACAGACAAATGGCAAATATCGATGAATTAGATCAAAATCTTGCAAGTGATGGAAAAGTATTTTTCGCTATTGATGCGCGCAGTGGTCAAATGTGAATTGCGTGTACTGCGAACTCAAACATCAAAACCCATCTTACTTTCATTGTATTTCTTTGAAGCCTTGATGGCGTCGACTCAACGCAAGAGTATCAACCGTAGAGGAACTGGATGTCACCCAAAACATCACGAAACACTCAATGTTGTGTGGTGACTATCTGCCAGTAACAACAAAAACACGACGGAGGTGCTGTAAATGTACACAACAAAAGAAGGAATCACGCACTAAAATGCACAAAGTATAATGTCCCATTGTGCATTGATTGTGGGTGTTTCAAACCATACCCTTCATCATTAAATTTTATGACTGAAAATTGTGGTTTCTTTGCAAAATTACTTATTGAAGACTACTGGGACATACAGTGTTTATAATTTTCCTAAAAATATAGCATCTTAGTTTTAGCATTCTAAAGTGCCTTACTCATAGTTTATGCTACTAAAATTGTTCTGTTGTAAGAAAAACTCGTCGCGAAAGAGTTAAATGACAATTAGTCACATAGCTAGCTACAGGGTAAATCATATATTAAAGCAGAAGATTGATTCATAAAAGGTGGATCAATGGATTAGAAGTATTGCTCGAACTCGCAACTCTCGTTGCAAAGTATATTCTTTTTAGAGCATCTCAGCCTAATTGGTTAATTGGTTGTGTTAATCAATTGAGCTGAATAAATAATTAAAGTATCATATCGTCACCCTTCACTTCCTCCCACACCTTTAGCCTTATTCGAGAGTAGACAAGGAGGTTTACACATTGTTGATTCTTTAAATTACAGATTATCAACCCAAAGGCTTCTATATGCACAACCAATACATTGCGCCTCCTCCTCCATGTTTGTTAATCTAAAGATTCTTTTCTTAAGATCTGTGCAGGAATTCTTGCTGACATATTTTGTCCTTTTGAGTGCCAAAATACAAAAGTACTTTCAATTCATCTCATGCATGTTTCCTAAAATTATATTGTCCTATTTAGATGTTTTTGGCAAAGGACTAACTGCTCTGTTCCTCGAGATGAATGGCTTCTGAGAGCAACTTGGCCATGATAGTCATCCTTTATAATTCTCTTCGAATTGTGGTTAACTACACTATTTGCAATATCTCTGCAACACTTTCAGTAATTTAGTGAAACTATATGGTGGATATTTTAAATGACGTATTACAAAGTAGATTTTCGAGCAACACTGCAGACGGGCGGGCAGATCTTGGCTTGGACGTTGAGTTTTAGTTGATTTGTAGTTTATGATCATTTTTGAATCAATGAATGTCTTCTATAAACAGTTTCAGCAATTGCTTTAAAAATTTCCACTTTTCTAAAATCTATGATGATTTTATTTCAATAATCATCGATCTTTTCTATTGCCAGGCATGGAATCATACAAACTTTCAAATTTCAAATCTAAAGCTTATATAATTGCAAAACACAATTTAGTGCAACTATTTTTGCAATAAGGTCTTTGAAGCTCTGTTTATACGCAGACTTTTATTAGTGGTGTTGGTGATCATTCTTGTTTCATTAAAGGAAATTTTATCGTTGTTGTGTAAGGAAGTTTGAAGAATCCTTGGTATGTTAATTTCTGAAGCGAGATTTTAATAGTATTATTGCATAAACACGTAAGATGATTGTCTATACACCAGACTTTCCAGAAACAAGTGTATCAAGACGCCTATCTTATGACAGTGACGCTAACGTAAGTACCATATTCAGAGCGGATTAAGGTAGTTGGAGGCCTCTGGCAGTAAAAGGATTTCAAGCCCATGGGCTTAGGTCGAAAAACTAAAATAGTGAAAAGAACAACACTTTAAATTCTAAAATAAAATGTTGCTATAAACTCATCGTCTAAAGAGAAAAATCTTAAGTGTATGAAAAACAAACCTTACTTAAGTGTTTACACTTTTGATATACAGTTTGATTTCTCTTTGGCAAATTCATCGATTATTTTACCATATCTATTTTGTCCAAAACATTTTATTCTGTATATAATATGGTCATGTTGTTCAGTTGTCTTTTCTCATAGTACTTCTTAAATTATTTTAACGTTTAAAACTAAAGGATCATTCACCTAATTTGCATTCGATATCAGTATTATTTAAAATGTTTCAAAGTTTTCTACGTAGTTTCTTATCAATTAAACTATGGAATTTCTTCTTTATTTACAATTAGATAAATGTTCAGAGAGCTCCTCCTTCCTCAAACAAACCTCTACCAGCGTTGGAGGCCCCTGGCGTATAGTCCGACACCCGTAATCCGCCACTGACCTTATTGGTCAAAATATTCTATCAAGTATTCTGGGTACTCGATAGATATTTTGAAGAATGTAAAAATATTTTCTTTTCAGAAATATTGATCTCCAAACTGAAATACATGAAGATGATGAACATGCTGGGTGCCCAGGCAGCGATTACAGATCAAAACATTGCAAATTCATGATTTTGGTAGGTTCCCAGTCACATAAGTGGTCAGACTGTTAATCAACACAATTGCATTGAAGTACTAAAGAGACTCTCCGTGAAAAATAAGATACAAAAAGACCAGAATTAGGGAGTGGCTGTTGGAATGGGAGTTGGAATGGGGCTGTTGGGGAGTGAGGGAGTGGCTGTGCAGGGTGCAGGAGGATGGATGGCTGTTGCCAAACCAATTACACCCGCTCACACAGCCCCCTTCTGACCAGTAAAAACATTACTATGATGGACTATCCTCCTTATTCACCCAATTAGCCCCCCCACACCCACACACATACGATTAATTTTTAATTTCTAGTAAATCTTGTGAAAGGAACATTTTACCTCAGTTGGAAGTTCAGACAAAACGGAAAATCTTCGAAGGGCCTTCCAAAACCTTGTTTTAGAATCTTTACCAGCAATGGCAGCACCGTATGCAGATGTATGTGTGCAGAGAACTACTTTGAAGGTGATAATGTCACGGAGAACTGATTCCGTAAGTACAACAATTTAGGGGACCAGTCTCGTTTTTGTGTCACACCTCGTATATCAGAAAATGAATTAAGGAAATCAGATAAATTGGGGGTATGAATCATCGAATTAAAGCAGACTGTAAATAGTACGAAAGAAAATTTTCAACTATATCTCTAATTACTGTATGATTTAAATAGTCAGTTAAAATTAATTTAAAATAATGAAAAATTAAGAACTAAATATTTTACACTACTAAACACAAACTATTGCATCGATTTGAATGTATTCGGAAGAGCATAAAATAACGGTTTAAGTTACACAAAATTTACATTGAAACCACTACACGAAATGTTTCACATATACACTCCAAGGCAAAACAGTATAACCGCCTGCCAATAACGAGTTGACCCACCTTTGGCGCAACACAGCTTCAACCCACTTAGCATGGGACACAAGTCCTTGGTAGATAACGAGACAGATGTAACCAGATGTTTAAGCAACGGTCACAAATCCGAGATGTGCGGGTGGTAGTCTTTAAACTCAGGCTGTCCTCCCATGACATCCCAAATGTGTTCTATCAGTTGAGTTTCGGTGATTTAGTGACCAAGACATTAACAAATTCAGCATCATGTTCTGGAACCACTCCAACACAATTTGTAGCCTTGACACGGGGCGTTGTCCTGTGGAACAATCCAATTCAGCTGGAAAAACAGATGCCATGTAGGGTGCAACTGGTCTGCAATGATGTTCAGATACCCTGTAGCATTCATGGTCCTGCTCTACAACCGGGTCCCAGAGACGCCCAAGAGAACGTCCCCAAAGCATAATACCGCCACCACCGGCCTGTAGCCTTGAGCCTTCTGTACAATGGGGAGCAACTGTTCGCCTGGAAGACAGCGTATCTGACGCATGGCCATCGGCGTGATGAATTACAAAACGTGATTCATATGGCCAGGAAACTCTCCCACTGATCCATGGACCAAACGTGATGTTCCCGGGCCCAGCGCGGGCGCAGTTGGCGATGACGCTTGGTCAGCAAAGGCACACGGGTGGGACGTTTGTTGCGTAACCCCATATCCAACAGTGTCCGCTGAACAGTGTGCTCCGATACTATTCTACTTGGCCCTGCATTGTATTGGGCTATCAGCTGAGCCACTGTCTGGCTCCGGTTTTGCTTCACCATGCAAGACAGTCTCCGACGACCTTTTTTTTATATCGTGGGAACGTCCAACACCATGTCGTCTACTGCTGGTTTCACCATCATTCGTCCACTTTGCATAAGTATTAACAACTGTAGATCGCGAACAACCCACGAGTCGTGCAATTTCGAAAATACTTGTTCCGAGCCTTCGAGCCATTACAATCTGCCCTCTATCAAAGTCACTTATATCCGCAGCCTTTCCCATCACACACAGAAGTAAGTGAAAGAATAAATCTTCAGAATCTCCAGCAGCAGTTAAATACCACTTCCACTTTATCACGTGCCTTCCACGTCATCCAGGCGAGTTCATTGCAAAATGTAGGGTGGTCATAATGTTTTGGCTCTTGAGTGTATTATTTCCCAAAGATCTGTAAACCCGCGAATGAGTTTTATGCCATTAAAATAGACAAAAATCATTACAGATATCGTCAAAACGATGTAATTCCATAAAAATCTTCGAGTTTTTTTACATTTTATTTTCACTCAAATTAATAAATTATTCCTTTTTTATTTTTTTTTTAAAAATCATTTAATGAAAGAGATTATATATCATTAAGTGTGAAATACCAAAGTAACCGTAGCTAGATAAACTTGTTTCGAATTTCCTAGTCATTCTTAAAAAATATTTTTATTTATTTATTTTGCCATTTTATTAACAATTATATCTCCTCTCGAAATTGCTTATTTTTTTTACTTCTCAAATCTAATCTTTATCTCTCTATAGATAAAAAGAGATTTCGTGTGATGCTATAATAGATTTATATATATTACATTCTATCGCAGCAATGCCAACTTTCAAGATAACTCGCCAAGTTAGCAACCCCAATGTCGCATGTGTCGTACACGCTAAAATGCCAACAATATGCTTCGTTTCAAATAATATCGTCAATACGGTTGCGATAGAACTTTATTAAGCTCTCGCAGAAAAATAGCGCAACGATTGCCTGGACTGGAATTGTTGCGTGAGAAGAAAGGCGTTGTTTCATACGAATGCTTATTAATAGTCAACGGAACTAAATTCTCAATTTTACAGCAAGCTGCAAACGCTGTAGTTTTTACAAAATCCGAGGACTTTATCAATGAAATGTTGGACGATGCAGCTTTAGTGACGAATTTAACTAAAAAGGAGCCTCCAAAAACGATTTTTGCGAAAAAAAGAACAAATAAATAGAACTACATAATACATGTAAATTACATTTTTACAATATGAGCAACGAAAATGAGCATTTGAACAATTTGCACAATGGGATTGGTATGCCGTTAGGTGGACACAGGGTTCCCTCCCCCTAGTGCTGGATATATATATATATACAGTTACTATTTTAAAATTTATCTTACTAAATGCAGATGATTTTCGACTGTCTTGTTTAATTGTTTTGTGAAACGTGGACAAAATTCAAAATGCACAAAAGTAGGATGCAGAAAAAAAAAGATTTTAAAAGATTTATTTTTATTTAACTGTAATAACGCATAAAAATGTTTTTTTTTTCAATGGGGCTGCACATTAGTAATTTAAACCTTTGCAGACCTAGTACATTCCCCAGGAGCTGGTACCACTTTTTAGCGCTACACCATATAGGCGATACCAATTAAAGCAAGCAAATTTGACGCCCAGTTTCCTCCACAGAGGGAGGCACCTGAACTCTTGACGATGCAAACTTGCACTAGGATTTAATTGTGCCGAGAGCATCCAAGTCAAACAGACACTCTAAGGATCTTTCACATGCCGTATAATCATACGACATGGCAGCTGTCGATTTTCTGCATCAAGAAAATCCACCGACTTGGGCCGGGGTCGAACCCGCAACCTTGGGTGTAGAGGCCAGCGACAAACCAACCACGCCACCCAGCCGGCCATAAAATAAGTAACTGGTTACATTTGACTAGTATCGTGTATACCTGGATGTGTGAATTTTTACAAATTTATCAACGATTTTTTTTCTTTTCTTGATAAAAAATTTAGTAACCTTTATGTGAGTCTTTTTTTTTTTTTTTTTTTTTTTTTTTTTTTTTTTTTTTTTTTTTTTTTGCTATCTCTCGCACGCGTGGAATATAAAAAAATTAATTTGTTGTTAGAAATAATTAAGTATAAGATATTCAAAAAGTTACCAAGTAAAAACTCTAACTCTTTCATGCTTGGTGGTACATATGTTGTACCACTAATTCTTATCCATTTATTGTGTGGTGGTACATAAAACGTACCTCTTATCTGAATGCTTCAGAAATTGATGTTATATGGGAACCATCACAGAGGTCAACTCCTAGCAGATACTCAAGTTTCCAACAGATGTCGGAAGTTAGTTGTATACAATGGATTTATGCAGTAGTTCATTTTTTGATCAGCTGTGAGCCTGTGTAGAGGTATTTTTTTTGGAAAAGACTGTGTTGTGTATTTTAAGGTGTAAATGAAAGGGATTCTTGTGATATTTGATACAAATTAGGTTTAATACCTATATTATGTAACTAAATAAGTTAATATTAAAATAATTAGTGCCTCACATGTGCATTGCTAGTATGAAAATATGAGAGTTCAAAAAATGTACCACCACACTATTGAAGGCCATCTTCTTTACAAATACAAGATGCATTCCGCGTATGGACATGTTTACTGTGCTAGATAGAGTTGTTGTAAGTTATATTTTTTTAAAAAATAATAATATTTATTAAATAACAGTACATACAAAATCACACAGTTGTCCTGAATGAGCTATAACTCGTGTGCAGGAAAAAATAAATACAACTAATACACTTATAATGTATGTTGACCAAATAAAAACTAGGTAAAATAAAATAATGTATACAATGGAATATTTATAAATAAAACTAACATTAAATAAATCAGGACTAAGCCAAAACTAAGCTTACAACATTAGATTAGGAAAAACTGAAAATGTTTTAATACATAGGATGAAATACAGTATGAAAAGAAGAGCATGGTGGTACAAAATATGTACCACCTAATTTTTAAGACTTTGGATTCCCCTTATTTGAAAAATTGTTTATTATTGATATGTACCCCCCCCCCAGCTCTCTTGTTCAATAATTATAATTTTGTCAGGTTTATCTAAAATATTTGTAATTATTTCTCTCAGTTTTGTCAAAAATTCAGCGCATGAAAGAGTTAAGGGAACATGGTACGATTTAAGCAAAAAAAAATTTTAATTAAGGATTTTCAAAATTTTTTTGTTTGCCTCCTATGTGTGTGTACTATGTAAAACAGATTTTGTGCTCAAAATTTTATAAAAAGCTAGCCATTTAATTTTTTAAGGAAAAAAAATCTTGAAGTTATTTTAAAATGCTACTCCTCCTACAAAAATTTAGGTACATGCATGAAATTGGATTTACAAGTATGTCAAACTATGTATAACAAAAGTTGGTGCGGGTTTTACAATAGCATGATTGGTATTTGTACAATACTTCTTTTTATGAATGCTTATTGAAAATTCCTTAAAAAATGTATAAATTCTGAGTTCAATTATTTTTTTAAAAATAAGTATTGCTTTGATTGAAAAATGCATACCAACTTTTATTACATGTACTGTTAGCAATTGGTGAAAAAAATTCGAAGTATTAGGCTCAATAGAAAAAAAAGCCTTACCATTTTAAATTAAAACAAACTCGTTATTTTACCTTTCTGAGATAAGTGTTCAAAGTTTTGATTTTCCATAGGGGTTGGAATAAAAACGAACGTAAAAGCTATCATAATTCTGCGTTTTTTAATTTTAGAGCTTTCAAATCTTGTGAGGTTTTAGGAAAGATTATAAAAAATAACGTAGGCTAAAAAAATTAGATTCAATTTTTTGACCTGTTTTTGTCAATTGAATCGTGCTGTGTCCCCTTAAAAAGAAAAAATGTAAAATTCTGAGCTTTTAAACATTTAGTTTTTATAAAAAAAATAATAAAAGAAAAAAATTAAATTATTGCTAAGTAGTACAATAATGTGAGAGAAATCAATAACAAACTAAAATTAATATTATTAAATTATAAGTTATTTAATGTATATTACCTTCGTGGGATCCTAGTAGCAATAAAAAGAACACCACCAACATTCTGCGTGTTATTGAAAGCTGTAACTCCGATCCAACAGTTACAAAGAAATATTTATGCATCCTATTTTTATCTTATACATGTAACGCGGATACTACGATTGCTCTTTCATTACGCAGAGGAAATCCTGTCCTTGTAAAAGTTATTCAAATATAAAAAAATAACATTTTTAATGAGGTCCTATTGACAGAGAAAAGTGACATCAGCAGGAAAAACAGAAAAAAGGCGCGTTTTTATTGCATCTGGAAATAATGGTAGCCAAAGTTTATTCCACGGAAGCCTTTTATTTTAATTGTCACTCAAAGGGTCAAAAAGATCTGCAGATGAATGATAATAAAACGAAAATATACAAATTCACTACCTGTCAAGTTTAAAGGGTCTTGTTCTGAGTGCCAAGGTTTTATTTTAAAGAAAACCTGAAAAAAAATTGAAATCTCAATGATATAATATTTTAATGGCATTTATAGTCATTTTTATTGAACAATTTATATATATAAAAGAAAAAAATTGGCAGTTATAGAGACTGCCGATAGTAGTGAAAACTTAGAACTATTAGTATTATAATTTGAAATTTCATAATGTTTGAATTAAAATGATCAACATCAATCTGATTTTCACATCTAATGACACTCCGAGCAACAACTAAATGCATGTTTATATGGTTTTTTTTATTATTTGAATATATTACGGGCTGTACAAGATCATGACAAAATATAAATACAATTCAATTGAAATAACAATTAATATACAATCACATTATTTATGGAGAGTATTTGTATTTACTTAAATTTCAATGTACTTGATTTTTAACATTTTAATTGTTTGGATCATTGTTATCATTAATTTCACAACATTACTTAGACTTTTTGTACTTTCAATTATTTCATTTTGTTCTAAAAAAGATGCAATAGGCTTATGGTAACTAAAGTAAGAAAGGAAAATGTTTGATTCAAAATTATCTGTATCGCGCGCGTGTGTGTGTGTGTAAAAACCGCTTCGATAATCGTTTTATATTTTGTAGTACTGAGTTTTCGATCATTGGACATATTTAAATTAAGTGTTTCATTTAGAAATTCAATTAGGGGTAGATTTTTATCATCTGCAAAGTTTTTATTGAAGTCTCCACTTAAAATCATCGGTACATTATCATATTTTTCGCCAAATCTTTTTTCGAGTATTTCAGAACCTTCTTTTGTATAAATTATCAAATTTTCCAATAAAAATTGTTGTGTCTGTTTCATAGATTTTCCAGGCGAAATATAAACGACAACCATTAATATGTATTGCCCATTCTCGGAATCGCAACGAGCAATGCACAGTATATACACATTAAACTTTTCACTAAATTCATTCAATTTCTAAGATATACACAGCACTATACGTCAGCTGTATAGCTACAGATATACTACTATAAGCATGTCGGTGACGTGAACGCACGAGATTTCATCCATCCAAAAAGTGTCCAAGGCGAACAGCACACTGCGCGTGAGCCAGTCAGAGCATGTTGGTGACGCGAACCCATAAGATTTTCCCCTACCAAAAAGTGCCCAACGCCGCTAAAGAAGTTTTCACTTCAAAAAATTGACATCTCACTGATATAATATTTTAATGGCATTTATAGTAATTTTCATTGAACAAGTAATATATATAAAAAAAATTTTAAGTCAATTCCTACTTAGTCCTACTACCAATTATTTAGTTACTTTTTATTAAATAGTTACAATTAATATAAATAGGTATATACATATAACAGAATCACAACATGAAGTGGGAATTAATTTTTATTAATTATCTTTTAAAGTATCGTATTGTCAGCCAAAACAATCGTGTATATAAAATTCAGTTCAACTGAATGCTTGGAAAAGTGAGGGGAAAAAATCTTTTAATGTTTTGACCCAAGTCCCTAAAAATGAAGCCAACGTGGCTGTATCTGTAATTCTTTAAATAATTAATTTCAGTCAATAACTTTATTTAATTATGATTAAATTATCGTATTGTTACCCAAAACAATCGTGTATAGAAAACTTCATCTCAAATGAGCGCTTAAAAATGTGAGAAAAAAAACTTTTCAAGTTTTGTTACAAGTCGCCAAAAATAATGCCAACGTGGCTGTATTTGTAATTCTTTGAATAATTTGTTTTAATCAATTAATTTTTATTAATTATAATTAAGTTACTGTATTGTTATCCCAAATAAGCGTGTATACCATATAAAATTTCAGCTCAATTGAGTGCTTTAAAATGCATTTTATTAACGATTGAGAATTTGAACAAGATATATATAGAGAGAATGTGTGAACTAATAGTAGAAATTGAAAAGAAACACTATACAAGATAATTCAATGCTGACAATCCAATTTTCTATCATAATTTTTATGACGCCCTCTCCCTCCATACAATATTACTGTATTGAATCCAATAATAACGTACTTCGACGTAAAGCTACAATACGACTTTAATTATAAACCGTAAAAAATATCAAGATAAGTATTAAATTTTGCATATAATTTTGTATATGACCAGTCCATGTGGAGTCATTAAGAATTACTGAACTTGTTCTTAACTTAGTAATGAATTAAGGATCCAATATATTGCGCAGTACTGATACTTTATATCAGTGTTTTAATACGTATTTTTTATTATTTCAGAATGTACAAGGGGTGATCAAATGAAAAGGTACGAAACGACACGGTGGGTACAAATATAGACTTTATTCAAAATATACACCATAGGCCTGAGCACAACGATCCCACTGATGAACAAGCCGCAGGATTCCTTGTTCCCAGAATTCCTGTGGCTGTGACGAGACCCAGTCCTTCACAGTGTTCTTGAGTACGTCTTCCGTTTTGAAGCGCTTTCCTTTCAGGTGTTTCTTCAGTGGACCAAACACATGGAAATCGCAGGGTGACATGTCCGGACTGTAGGACGGATGGTCCAATGTCTCCCATTGGAACTTGTCCAGTTCCATTTGTGTGACTCTGGAGACGTGTAAACGCGCGTTATCATGGAGCAGAACCACACCCTCCGTGAGCAGCCCCGGTCTTTTGTTTTTGATGGACCTGCGTAGGCGTCGGAGTGTCTCACAGTACACATCGGAGTTAATGCTTTTTCTGTGCTCGAGTCATTCTGTGCTCGCATCATTTGGATGCCCTTTTTATAAGAGCTTTGCTCTCTCCTGCGCATGCGGGACCCGCGCATGATCCGATCCCAGTCAGAGTCTCCAATGGCATCCCGAGATGTCTCGCTACATTCTCCCTTGGCGGAATATGCAAATATTTAACTGTTTCATTTTTATGTCGTTTCGTACCTTTTCATTTGATCACCCCTTGTATGTTGTTTTGATTCCTTTCAGTAAACTAATAATTCTTAAAATCTTTATTTTTGACTTTTCGATATGCTCGTGCCCTCCTGGTAGGATTATCACGCCCCCTTAGGGGGCACATCCCACAGTTTGAGAAACGCTGAGGTAACTCATACCTGGCGTCACTGAATATGATTCATATGCTGCAAGCCACCTACAAGTTATCTGGTACTGTTTTTAGCGCGTTTTTCACGTAGTGGAACAAAAGCGCTATTAGGACGCAAATTTCGTCTTCGTCTTCGTTCCATATTTTGTCGTACCTTTTTCTCAGCCTATAAGCAACCAATTGACCTCGGGTTTTCGGCATTGGGTCGCATTTGTGCCCTAGATGAGCCGAATCCTATTTAAATTTTCCCATAGTTTTCCCGAATTTTCCTACAAATTTTCCTGAATTTCGCCAGTTTATAACAAAATTTTCTCAAATTTTACTTAGTAAATTTATTGTTTGCAAAAAGTTTTTTAAAAAAACCTACCTGCATTTTGGAGGAAATCTTCACAAAAATGAGGAAGTACGTTTAGAGGAGTGGTACAGTACACACAACTACTTCCTGTTAGTAAAAAGTTCATTTGTTGCATTATTGTAAAATACAACATGTGAAAAACGCGCTAAAATTACTTGGCCATGACAATGATTGATATCTTGTTTTCCATAAAAATATAAAGGGGTTTTCTTTTCGTTTCAGTATGTTCTGACTCTATCCAACATGCACATAAAGACTAAATGGTTCAAGTTATAACTAGTTCTATTCGCGATACTTATACTAAATCATTTGTGGAAACCATTCTTTTAACCGTGATTTTACTTTAAAAACCACTTTTCCGTAGAGATGACTTGATTTTATGCAAATGTAAATGCTTTTTAAACTCTGACATTGGTCTGTGTGAGGTTAATCAAGAAATATCGGAATAGAAAGCTAATTGAGATTAGGAAGTCGTGCGGCCTGAAATTAATATTCTTCAAAGAATCCACCTGGAGTTGTGGAAGGAAATAGCAGTGGAGGAGATGTACCGAGGTATGATGGTTCGAGAAGGACTGGTAAAAGAAACTTCCGACATCAATTAAGACTTTTTGAATAATCTCATAAGTTAGGTTAAGAATTAGGATTTAAAAGATTGCTTCTAAGTTTAAGCAATAAAGTTGTAAATCAGAGGGTGGCAACCTTTTAACTGTGGCGTGCCAAGCCGTTCTACCAAAATGATTCAGCGTGTCACACAGTAGGACAGTTTTATATAAGCAATTTGCTTCCTGTGTATTATAGATTAACAGTTTGTGAAGGGTGCTTACGCGTTTCACTAACCTTCTCTCGTATTCTTTAAATATTTTATTTATTTCAACCAATCTCCACCGAGAGTCAAAAGTGTGACTTATGCAAAGGAGATATTTTATATAAGTTCGGGTTTAGTGAGTTCAAAAAGGATATGAGAGGGGAAATGAAATGAAGAGGAAAGAATTGAGAGAGTAGTTTTTCTAGTGGAAATATAGTCGTCGGGAGAAAAGTCTATTGAAAAGTATACATAAAATCGGTTCGGGACGGAACTGAGAGATAGCTGAGATTGAAGCCGCTCATTAAAGCAATCAAGATATAGAAGAATTAGGATTCCGTCGTTCATAATCGAATTCTTCTCATACTCCACTGTATTTTATTGTTCTTAAAATTTGAATATTATTTGTGTAATCTCTCAATTAAGAAAGGTCAATAAATAAGATTGATTTATTAAATAAGTAGTAATTAATCATGAATTCAACACATTCAGATTTAGATAATACAAGAAGGGGAGTTAATAATCTTAGAGGTAGTGATAGAATATGACAAGTTTTATAATGCATTAATTTTGCGTCATATAGAGATATATCTTAATATAAAAATGAACAGCATAATATGTAACCATTTCTTCAACAATAATAAAAGAAATTAAAATTGTACACATACTATGCATTTTTAAACAAATTTATTAAAATAAGAAATAGGCAACATAAAATTTTTAAGTAATTCTCTTCATCATAGTTAAATAAAAATTTTAATGCGAACCAAATGCTTGCACCGCTCTACTTTCATATCGCTAAATCAGGAGAATAATTTGTTGCTTCAAATTTGATAAGATTTTGAGCAATAATTTGCAATACACTTTCAAATAATCAAATCTCTCTAGCAATGTCATTCAATAATTTATCAAAATAGCTGCACATTTATCTTTTTATTTATCTCTTAGAGTTTATCTTCCATCCACTCAAAAATTGATAAATTTGTAGAGTAGTGCAGAGTGCCACTGAGAATTGTACCGCGTGCCACATGTGGCACGCGTGTCATAGGTTGACAATCCCTGTTGTAAATCATTCGTAGAATGCTAAATCAGAAATAAAAGTATCTATTTTTAAGATCATGCCTCATCTCCTCCGAACCCTCCTACATTACGACTTCAGGGATGCGTCAAAGTAAAGAATTTAAAAAAACATCAATGAACGAGCCTTAAGGCCTTATCACACGTACACGTTTGGTGCAATTTTTGTTCTGATTCGTGCAATTTTTACTCCGTTGCCATAGCAATGGCTTTAGAACAACTTTTTGCCAGTGAACTGAGAAAGTTGCTCTAAATGAAAGTTGCTTGAAATTCCAGCCAATGGGGTTCTTCGGCGCCCTACGTCATAAACAAGATGGCGGTGACGGTGGTAGCTTCGCATGAAATATGGCGTAATATATTTTAATGATGTACAATATTTTAACGGCGTATAATATTTTAAACAGAATGATGCTCCATTTCTGTTTACCCCCATAAACAAAAGCACGAGCGAAATAAAAGAAATAATATTGGATGTTTGTTTTCGAAGCAGAAAAATCAGCGAGTAATGTTTCAATGTGGAGAAAGAACGTGGCTGATGTCAGAACATGTCGTTTTGTTTACGGTAACCTTTCCCCCTCAGATTCGGCGAAAAGTTGGGCCAAAAAAATGCACGTGTGATACCGCCTTTTCAGTAGTCGCATATGATGTGTAACATCTGACACATGCCATCGTGGTAAGCACGCAATAACTTATATAATGAAAAAAATGAATCGAGTATGATTGGAAATAATTTTATATCGAATAATTATATCTTTAATGAAATTTTTATTTAATTAACACAAGGAGTAATGCGATTTTTTTTTATCAAAAATAATTATTCTTATTCAATTTGGGGAAGAGTGGAGACTTATGATAACTATGGTGTAGTAGCTAGCTGAGGACCTTGTTAGATAGGTCACATGAATGGGCCGTGAATATTCCGAGTGTGACGTCAAAAAAAACCCAGAGTTATTGCAATTTTTAAAAATTTAAAATAGTTAAATAAAATAGTAGTGGGCCACTCAGCAACTGGAAACCCAGCCTGTTTGTAGAGAAAAAGGAGACAAATCGAACACAGCAGGTCCTGGGCCTGTAGATGCAAATGGGGTGAAGTTAGGGCAGAAAGAAATTACGAAACTAGCTCTCCAAGGGGAGGAACCATCAGTGTCGAGAACGAACATAGAAAATTCCGAACTAAGCAAAGAGGGGGGGGGGGAATTCCCCAAGTATCATCACCCCATCTAACTTAGTTCGCGACGTCACCAAACCTTCAAACCCCATAGGATTAACATGGGGATTGATATTTTAGTGTGTAAGCCTTCCCCTGCCCAAAGCAGGTTATCATTAGTAAAGAAACTATGAAAGAGGGGGGAGGGGCAGGCCAAGTCGAACGAAGCCACCGCGCGCGCTCATTGGTCAAATCAAAAAGCGCGCTTCCCCGGTTTCCTGTAACACATTTCCGTCCCTTTTCACGAAATCACTCCCAGAAATATCCAGCGACCGAGAGGAAAGATGTTACACATCAAAAAGGAAAAAAGTCGACTAAACCACAGATATAATCTGAGATTATACTTTGGGAATGGAAGGTGTTGACTGCTCTGACCAACGTATGCCCTACATTCCTCAGGAAAACCCTCGAATAATGAGCGCACGTGAGGCCGATCGGACCACACCCAAAAAATTTCGGAGGTGTTTCCAATCCACGGATGAACAATTTATTACATTCTGATGGGTAGTTCCGGAATTATATAAGCCATAACTTTTAGATACTTTAAGCCTGGACACCCTAATCTAAGACCTAGCATTAAGAGTTTGACTGTATTGAAAAATATCCTTACAACCCTCACATTTCTTGATTTTAAAAGGTTTGAAAATTGAATTTCTAAAATTGAAGTAGAAATTTCTTTTACGTTCCCGTAACCCCTCCCGTAAAGTGGATTTCCATTTGTAGTTGATCTGTGCTCAATATAACGTTAACATGCTTTCCAAATTTCTCAAGATTAAGTCTAAAAGTTTAAAAATTAAAACATTTTGTTATCAATACATCCCGTAATCCCCTTGAGAGTCGATTTCCATAAGACCCGTTCTTTAGATTTTAACTCAAAAAAAGAAACATGCACACCAAATTTCATTACCTGTAGGTCTACAAAATCGGGATTTTTTTTTTTTTAGTTTTCCGCCCCAGAAAATCCTAGAAATCCAACACGGGAGTCGATTTCAGTAAAATCCGTTCTTAAAGTATTTCTATTCAACAAAAGAAACATGCTTAGTAAACTTCAAGCATGCGAGTCAAACAGTTCAAAAACGGGAATTTTTATGTGTTAGCGCCATCTTACCCTTAGGAGCCGATTTCCCAAAAACTCTACCCTGGCGTATCTTTAGTTATCAAAAGAAACATATAACCAAATTTCGTCTTTACGTCTAATAGTTAAAAAGCGGGATTTTTGATCGAAAAACCCCCTTAACCCTTGTCAACCTCTTTAGGAATCAATTTCCGATAAAACCATTCTTATATATATATATATATATATATATATATACAGGATTAATACTCAGTAGCAGAAATTTGCATACGAAATTCCATGTAAATAGGTTGAATAGCTCAAAAATGAAGAAATTCTAATTCAAGTGACACTAAACATCAAATAAGTAGGGTTTGTAGCCCCGGGATCCCGGTGGTTTTTTTTCAAATCCCGGGATTAAAATAATTAATCCCGGGATTTAATTTTTGTCCGAGTTATATTTTGAAATTTTTTTTCAAAGTATTGTGAATCTGGTATTACATTTAATGTATCGTATTTACTTTTTTGTACTGTATACGTTTAAGGTTAGTTTTCTTACATGTTGAACCTTGAAGGGTTCAAGGCAGGTGTGTTTGTTAAACCGTGAAATTCGATATGTGTTTTCTCTCATATTTTCTGCTGTAACTTTCTCCCCATCTCGAGTGGGATCAGAAAACGGAAATTTCTCCCACCCTCAGGATGTTCGATGTTGGCTAACTTGGACAGAGGCATTTAGAATTTTTGGAAGATCCCGGAAATCCAAAACCCCGGGATTAAAATAAATAATTCTGAGATTTAATTTTTGTCTAAATAAAAATTTTAAAAAAATTTATATATATTCACTTTATGAAATATGTACGTAGAATTTTTTTTTTTTTTTTTGCTCAATTATAAGTGCTATATGTAAAAAACATATGTGCACAGTATGGGAGAATGTCGCGAAGATCTACGTGGTTCACTGCAATGCTTACTCAGTAATATAAGCAACATCACAAGAATAGATTTTGTCCCAGTTCCTTCTTCAATTAAATGCCGTTCATTAATAGCGGTCCTGCTTGGAAGACTTAAGGCGATATGGTACTATTTTCACAATTTTTTTTTATTTTTAATATTTGATGTTTGGTTTCAATTGTATTTCATAGAGGTTA
The DNA here is from genome assembly GCA_019973975.1 of Trichonephila clavata. Classification (NCBI taxonomy): domain Eukaryota; kingdom Metazoa; phylum Arthropoda; class Arachnida; order Araneae; family Nephilidae; genus Trichonephila; species Trichonephila clavata. Next base: position 19,950 of record BMAO01037846.1, read on the forward strand.
ATATTTAATAAAAATTCCATACAAAAAATTTTTAATTTGTTGCAAAAAGTTTGTAAAATTTAAATTTTTTTAGCTTTTTTAAGCATTTTTTAAATCCCTAAGGCTTTTTTAAATATGTCTCTTTTCTTTCAAAATTTTTTTCCAAGTACCTTATAATATACTACATAAAACTGTGCATATATTTTGTTCTGCTGCTGCTCATTAATTTTTTATTAATTTTTTTATAGTTAAACTTCCAAAAATTCCCCAAAAAAACATTAATTTTGATTTTGAAATTTTTTAGAAAAAGTACTAAACATGTTAGAGCTAATTTCATGCACAGTTTTACAAAACATACATTTCAGAACATGTATAAAAAATTTCAAATCCATACTTCAATTATCAAAAAAGCCTTAGGGTTTTGAATAACAGTATATGTACAAAAATTCAACATGGAGAAATATGAGTTTGAAGTTTTCATTCCATGAATATAGCATGATATAATATTCATCGAATAGTCTGAACTTTTATGAAATAATTAGCTTATTTAAAACTGCTTACCATAAAAAATTGCACAAATGTAGAACAATTAAACAGTATACTGCCATAATGAATATATAGAAAAAAACGAATGAAAGATCAATATTTCATAAAACTTTATCTTAATAATTATAAAAAAAATAAATACACACACACTTCAGAGCTAATTCCATGCTCAGAGCTAATGCACAACATGTACAAAAGATGTTTATGCCTTTATTTTTTATTTCCATGATTTTGAAAGCCTTCGAATGTTAAATATTGTATACGAATAAAAGCAAAAGCAAATAACAATTTATAGGTAAAATACATCAAAATCTAAGAGCTGTATATGTACATTTGCTTAAATAAATATCTTAAAATATTTTAATAATAAAAGTGTCGAATCTCGCACACATGGGATATATATATATATCACAAAAAACAAATATATAAAAATGGGAGATTTTTTCTATTCTTGCGAATTAGATTTTCAATTATCTGAGTTATCAAAATGAGATTTAGTATTTGTGCTTTGGGAGAATCCGTTTTGAAGTTTTAATTTCATTCATAATAATATCATAAAAAGCACGCATAACTTTTAAATCTTGACCAAATCCATTTGATCTTCCCCCAGTAAATAATTCACAAACTAGAATTTTTGCGGGAATTGCACAATTCTTTCTTAAAATGATTTATTACTGCATATATAATGTCAATCTCATTGATGCGCATTAGAAAAATTATTAATTCATTTTTTATCAGGCTCTTTTCTAGCATATAATCTGAAATGTAGGCGTGGTAGTTGCTGTCCCGCATCAAACATTGCTCCATTACTTAATGAAAAATGCAGGTAAAGCTTTGAAATTTTGCAGGCATATTTATAAAGATTCAGGGTATCAAATAAGCCAATAAAAAAATTTTCGACAGTTTAATGAATTTTAGGGTACCATATCTCCTTAAGACACTTCAAATCCCATTGCATTACTAAAAGCTCATGCAACTGGATCTTCGATTTCAAATGAGGTAACACTTGAAATTGATTCACATTCTGATTCAATAACTGCATCAATTTATATACAAAAACCATTAAGTGTAGCAGAACTAAAAAAAGGTATCAAAAAAGAGGTATATGCACCAATGCAGTCTATTAGATTGTCATCAAAAATTCAATAAGAAATGTCTCTTTTTTGAAAATGAATGGAGACGTGGTGACTACCTGAAAAGAACATACTACTATTTAATAACGATAATACCTACTAGTAAAGAATCTGAACTTGCATTTTCTTCGGCGGGACAATTTGTAACAAAATTAACAAGATATCAATCATTGGCATGGCCAAGTAATTTTAGCGCGTTTTTCACATGTTGTATTTTACAATAATGCAACTAATGAACTTTTTACTAACAGAAAGTAGTGTGTACCGTACCACTAATCTAAATGTACTACTATTGAGCTGAAAAGAAACTAGCGAAATTCAGGAAAATTTGTAGGAAAATTCGGGAAAACTATTGGAAAATTTAAATATGATTTGGCTCATCTAGGGCACAAATGCGACCAAATGCCGAAAACCCGAGGTCAATTGGTTGCTTATTGGCTGAGAAAAAGGTACGACAAAATATGGAACGAAGACGAAATTTGCGTCCTAATAGCGCTTTTGTTCCACTACGTGAAAAACGCGCTAAAAAGCCGTTCCAACGATGAACCGCTGGAGGAGCTGTGTTTTTATAAGCTTATTTTACAAAAACACAAGAAATGAAAAAATGCTTTGTTAAAAATTTTATTATGATCTATTTTTATTTGTTTTTTATGATGAGTAATTTTTTTATTTGTTTCATTAAAATAATATTAAATCAATTTTTAATTATATTTTCATTTTTCTTATGCAATTTCAACTATGCTAATATGTAAGTATTTTTAATAAATAGTCCAATCCTAATTTTGGGACCAATCTCGAGATCCCGGAATTTAGATTATGTAATCCCGAATTCCCGGGATTGAAAATATGACACGGGATTGCAAATCCTACAAACAAGTAATATTAAAAAAAAATTTAATTCCTACTAAGGAAAACACAGAAAAATTTCACTTTAGTTATTAAATAAATACAATTAATTACTAATAATTTAGTTATTAAATAATTACAATTAATATAAATAGGTATATACATTTGACAGAACACAGTATTAAATGGCGAAACACCTCTTAAATTAACATTAAAACTTTTTAACTACATTAAATTTGTAATTACATTTTTTTTAATAAAAGTTGAAAATAATAGGTAAGAATTTATTTTAAAAACAGGGGTGTATGAAAGGGATGCTGACGTCTAACTAGCATATGATTATTCACAGGTTAACTTAAATCTTCATCACACAAGTTTAACAAAAAACTGTTTGATCCAATGGTGATGCCATCTAGAGGAATAATATCGACCTAAATTTATCTCTTAAACTATAATTAGTTAAATTTAATTAATCAATACATATTTGAAAAAAACTGTATTAAATTAAGTGTCATCCACCATAGGTTTGAAAAAATGTATTCGAGTGAGTGAATATTAACGTCCCACTGTTCAGCTACACGAGGACTTTTGGGGAAGGCGGACAAGTGACGCGGACGACACCTGAGCTGGCACACCAACGGGAGGACGTTTCAGCTCTCGACAGATTTAACGTGCATCGCTCCCCTACACGGAGGGTCTTCAGTGGTACTGGGATCGAACTCATGACATGCTAGCCACGATCCGATGTCTAGACCACTTGACTACCGCGGCCACAAATATTCACAGGGACGTGATAGTCTAGTGATTATGGTCACTAGACTATCACGACTCATGGCCTGCGTGTTAAGAGTCCAAGCCCTAGGGCCACTGAAGCCCCTCCCTGTAGAGGGCTGATGCAAGTTAAATCTGTCGAGGCTTAATGTCCTCCCATTGGAATAGTGGGGAATTTTGGAGAGGGTCTTTTCGTTCATACTAAATATTCGTTCTGAAAAAAAAATGCTTTCATATTTACTAAAATTCTACAAAGTTGCTCAGTTGATTGATTTCAAATTATATCAAAAAGAAACTATCCCTTCAGGTCCAGGGCTCAAGATATAGGGGCCGCAATAACCTAGTGTTGATGGTTATGGACTCGTGGCCAGTGTATTATGAGTTCGAGCCCTAGCACCACTGAAGATCAGTGGCCGCGGTAGCCTAGTGGTCAAGGTAACGAACTCATGGATGGTGTGTCATTAATTCGAGCCTGGTACCGATTAAGACCCGTCGTACAGAGGATGCCGATGCATGTTAAATATATCGAGGATCAAACGTCCTCCCATTGGTGCGGTTTAGGAAGTTAGAGGAGGAGGTACCACCTCAGATGTCACCCTCGTCACTTTACCATAGTTCAAAATTTAGAGGTTGAAGGATGGAGTGTTTATTAGGATCTCTGTATAAAGCACCAAGAGAATTTTTTGGAGTGGTCATCGAATTTTGTTTCAAAGCATAGGTTCTCAACGTGGGTAAAACGCCCCCTTGTGGGCTTTTGAGGCTTTCAGGGGGCAGCAAAAGATCCAGAGAAAGTTAGGGGACGTTGAGATGGCACGGAAGGGGCTAGGACAAAATAACCAAATACATTTTAAAAAAGACTTAGAAAACACGCTGATTATGTACTAACAAAAGTAAACTTTAATACTGTTTACCTTATGTTGATTGTATGTATTTAAATGATTTCTATATCACATGTACGAAAATTCAGATACTTCGGTAGTTCGGGAAGTGGATGAAAAACCTAAAGATTACATTAGATTCAGACCTACATTAAATTGAATGATATAGTAAATTTTAATTTCTGTAGTGCACATGTTGTCTTTGTCTGTGACCAGTAGGAAAAATATTTCGTCCACAGCATTTCATTACGTATATTATTCAAGAAAAATAAATATGTTAACCAGGAATTAACGTGTGATTCTTTAAAGTCTGAAACTGTCAATTTATATTTATTTTGGAAGTAATAGTTTATTATGAATTACTTCGTATCATCTAAGCCCCTGCCTGTCTTTATAACTGGTAATCTAAAAACCTTTTATTCCACTCTTTTAAATGAAGAACTTCATTAGCGTTTCAATTCCAACAATATCCTACCTATACGACTAAAATATATAATATTACACATTTAAATATATTTGTGGCAATAGATATTTCAGATTCGCAAGTAAAAAAATTGAGGCTTTAGAAAAAAATTAAATTAAAAAATACATTCAGTTAGTAATAGAATATTTTTTAAAAAGTAGCATTTGTTTTCACCATGCATTATGTACACTCTTATTTCTCTAGAGTAGGAGGGGACGGGGTATCGAAACATTTCTTAGAATAGGGGACTGTATCTAAATATTCACAAGAAAAGGTGGTGGCTGTTCAAAAAAGGTTGGGAACCTATGTTTTAAAGTCAAGTGACGAGGACGAAATCTGAGTATAAATCCCACTTTATATATTTCTATATCACGTTAATGTGAGGAATTTAAAACTGAAAAGATTGACCCTAGGATGAACGTGTGAGTCAATAATAACGTCGCATTGTTAAGCTACTCTAGGGCTATTGGCGACGGACCTCGTAATTTTTAACCACGCTCAAGTGAAGTGGACGATATGTGAGCTGCTGCTGCTTCTTCTCTTAACTACCACACCACACAAACAGGAGGACGTTATAGCTCTTGACATATTTAACATGCATAGCTCCCCTACACGACGGATCTTTAACGATACTAGGCCTCTAATTCGTGACACAAGTTCATTACATTCCCAACTAGGCTACTGTGGTCACTTATTAAGTGCCAGATAAGCATTAAAAAAATTGGCAGTTATAGAGACTGCCGATAGAAGTGAAAACTTAAAACTTTTAGTATTAAAATTTGAAATTTCATAATGTTTGAATTAAAATTATCAACATCAATCTGGTTTTCACATCTATTGATACTCCGAGCAACAACTAAATGCATGTTTATATGGTTTTTTATTATTCAAATATATTACGGGCTGTACAAGATCATGACAAAATATAAATACAATTCAATTGAAATAATTAATATACAATCATATTATTTATGGATAGTATTTGTATTTACTTAAATTTCAATGTACTTGATTTTTAACATTATTTTAATTGTTTGCATCATTAATTTCAACAATACTTAGACTTTTTGTACTTCAATTATTCCATTTTGTTCTAAAAAATGATACAATAGGCTTATGGTAACTAAAGTAAGAAAGGAAAATATTTGATTCAAACTTATCTAAGTATCACGCAAAAACCGCATCGATCGTCGTTTTATATTTTGTAGTACGGAGTTTTCAATCATTGAACATGTTTAAATTGTTTCATTTAGAAATTCAATTAGTGGTAGATTTTTATCATCTGCAAAGTTAATATTGAAGTCTCCACTTAAAATCATCGGTACATTATCATATATTTTTCGCCAAATATTTTTCGAGTATTTCAGAACCTTCTTTTGTATAAATCATCAAATTTTTGAATAAAAATTGTTGCATCTACCTCATAGATTTTCCAGACAAAATATAAATGGCAACCATTAATACGTATTGCCAATTCTCGGAATCGCAACGAGAAATGCACAGTATATACACATTGAACTTTTCACTAAATCCATTGAATTTCACTTATAAGATATACGTCAGCTGTATAGCTAGAGATAGACTACTATAAGCATGTCGGACGCGAACTAACGAGATTTTACCCATCCAAAAAGTGTCTAAGGCGAACAGCACACTGCGCGTGCGCCAGTCAGAGCATGTCGGTGACGCGAAACCATAAGATTTTCCCCTACCAAAAAGTGCCCAACACCGCTAAAGAAGTTTTCACTTCAAAAACTGGATTACATGAGAAGGAAATTATACATATAGCTGAAAATAGAGAAATACGTCTTGAATGTAGATCAAGCTAGGATCTATTAGTTGTGAAAAACTAGTTTACCCTGTTCTGGATTGAAGGTGGAACACATAACAGTGTCTTCCAAAGCAACCAGATACTAAACAAATTTCATCGGGATCAAGCATCAGGGGGAAAAGGATAAAACAAGTAAAAATAGTGCAAGAAATCGATAAAAGAAAACAGATAATGCACATTTTTACATTATGGCAGTATGATCTTTGCCCATTGCTTTTTTTTAAAAAAAGGGGGTGACAGTAAGAGATCTTCAAGATGTTTTCGATACTACTGAAGAAGAAATTGCATCTTCTCACGAATCGAAGTGAATTAGCTTTTAACGAAGAAAAAAAGGTCCAATTACATGGTCTTTCATCAAGATTTTAGATCCTTAACAGTGATCATAAGTTTAGCCGGTTTTTTTAACTCTTTAAATTTCATATTTTAGTTTCGAATTCACTTATTAATGGGGAGATGTAGATAAATCCACCGATGCAATTTCTTTATTTCAGTCTATGGTATGTTTAAAACCAACCAATTATTAATTTAAAAAATACTATTGGGAATGACCAGGATTGAGTTTTTAAACGAAGATGACACTTGCTTTGGTCTCCGCCCTCACCGAATTCCTAAAACGTTTGAGCCTTCTTCCGTTGTTCCTCATCTGATTACTTTTGGTACAATAATCTAATCCAACGTTTCTCAAATTGTGGGGTGCCCCCCTGGGGGAGGGCGTGAGCTTATTAAAGAGTCGAAAAAAATTATTAATTTACTAAAAGTAAACAAACAAAAACATTGACAAAATAAAAAAAAAATACGTATTTACACTGAAATGTACACTTATATGTGACACTTACAAATGTATCAGCAATGCACATATGATGCATTGTATATAAAAAATTAATTTATAAAACTAAGTTAAGAGCAATTTTAATAATTACCAGTGACCCTATGGGCTTTTCATACAAAAATTGTGCATAAAAATTAACACTTATCTTTATAATTTGTACTGTTTATTATTAATTCCTTTACTGCTGATTAAAAGTTACGCAAAATTCGCTCCTTAATCCCACCATTTTCCACTTAGGCGTGCGTATGTGATGTAATGGAGGGGGGCGGAGAAAAGGAATAATCAAATCCTCTGAAACAAGTAAATCATTCTCAAATACTGTTTTCATTGCATTCCAAAGCCTTTGGAATAACTTTATGAAAAAGAGTGCACAGAAAAGATCCCACTTCGGAAAGACGCATATATACGTCCACCCCGCGAGGCAATTAATGCTTTGGCTGAGTGAGACGTTTATATACGCCGGTGGCACTTAAGAGGTTAAAGTCGTATCGCGTGAGCAGCTTTAGCGCTAAAGTATAGTTTTTTTAATTCAATACATTGTTATTGTATGAAGAGCGATGCGCGATGAAAATTATGATTGAATCTTGGGTCGCCAATATTGTCAGCTTGAGAAGCAGTGCTGTAATCCGGTGTTTGACATCTGTCCCTGAAATTCTAAACTGTATCCATAGTCTCCGACCATAATTTTAAGATGTGTGTGTTAATTCGGTCGACCCACAACACTACATAGATAATTATCCCGTTATAGAAAATTATCCCTATTTTTAAACTATTAGACGTACAGTCTTGAAATTTGGTAAGCAGATTTCTTTTGTAGAGTAGGGAACCACTACAAAATGGATTTCGCGAATATCAACCAGGAAGTTTCATTTCGGGAAATTAAGGGGCGTAATCGATAAATATTTCCGTTTTTAAACTATTAGATCTACCTGCTTGAAAATTGGTAAGCATGTTCCTTTCATGGAATAAAGTTTCTCTAACAAAGAGTAAAACGAAAATCGACCCCCAAGGAGGGTTGCGAGGGGTCAAAAGGAGTTATAGGAAAAAGTTCATGTTTTTGAATTGTTAGACCCACATACTTTAAATTGGTTAAGCATGTTTCTTTTGTTGAATAGGGATCCACTAATAATGCATTTTACGGAAATCAACTCCTGGGGGGAGCAGGGGGTTACTGGGGCGTACTGACAAAAAAAATTCCTTTTTTCGAACTACAAGGACTATAATAATGAAATTTGATTCGCGTTTTTGTTTTGTTGAATTGAAATCCGCCAAGAATGCTTATTTTGGAAAATGATTCTCAACGGAATTACGGGGTTAAATTTCGTTTTTTCCTGTTAGATTTAGACTTGAAATTTGGCTTGCATGTTCATTTTACAGAGTAGAGATCCAAGGAAAATTGGTTTTGCGGGAATCCACTTGGTAATAGGATTACGAAAGTGCAAACATCATTCTATACTTCAATTTTAGAGGTTTTTAGAAAATACAAATTAGTTGAGTTCTGCCTTTTTTTTTTTTTTATTAAGAGGCGACAGTTACTGGTATAATTATATTTTTCAATACAATCGAAATCTTAATGCTAGGATATATATAAAACGTCATGTAATACCCAGCTAAGCGGGTGGGTAACGGCTAGTACTATAATATAATTATAATTAATTAAAATTATTGACCGAAATGAATTAAGGAATTACAGATACAGCCACGTTGGCTTCATTTTTGGCGACTTGGGTCAAACCTTCAAGAGATTTTTTTTCTCACGCTTCAAAGCTGAACAGTTGAACTGAAATTGTATATGTATATACATATTTATATTAATTATAGCTATTTAATAAAAACTAGAATAAGTTTTTTTTTGGTCTGAGTAGGAACTGACTTCAAAATAATTTTTTTTATATTACTTGTTGCTCCTTTCGACTGTATAATTATTAACTTACTTTGAAGAAACTCAAGGGCTTTTGGGGACTGCCCTCGTAATTTTGAACCGTGGTCAAATGACAAAGATAATACTGGCACCCCTCTTTCATACTAGCAAGCCTATTTGAAGGCTTATAGCATCGACAGATTTAACCTGGGAGAGGTCGCGTGGGGCACAGAGTCCCCCCAGGCTCACGAAATCTTTAATTATGTGAAAATTGTTTCAAATGGCTTTGTTAGTATCCATCTATATGGCAGTCTTTAAGGGAACTAAAATGTATTTGTCACATATTTCCCTATTTTATTTTAGAGTGGAAAAGTTTATTTAATATCTAATAATTATCATCAATCAATAATTAATATAATTATAAAATAATTATTATATACACTAAAATATATTATATAATATATAATATTAATCATAATATATTTTAATAGTAACTATTATATACAATAATAATTATATAATACAATAATAATTATTATTTGTAGCAATATTCATATAATGTAATATAATAATTATATTATGTATAATAATACTCATAAAAAACGGTAACAGCTATATATAAAAAGTAATAATGAAGCATAATATAATAATCTATACAAATAAAATAAAATTGAAGTGTCTTTGTAATTTAACTGCTTTTTACTAAATTCATTTAAACGCATATACAGTGCATGTATCAAAAGACAATTTTTAAAAATTTTGTCTGTCAGTCTGTATGTTTTGAATAATCTCTGAAACGGCTGGACCGATTTTAAAAATTCTGTCACCTATGGAACGCTACATTATCAGCGAGTAACATGAGGTATATTTTATCCCCGTATTCCTACGGGAATTATGCGGGTAAAACCGTGGGGCGTTGCTTACTCCCCGCCAAGTTGGCGTAAGATTATGCATTTTGTCAATACCGGAAATTTTAATAAAAATTCTCACATTTGTAACAAATAACTAAAACATAGTGTAATTTAACATCTTCACTAAAAGCAATTTTTAAAATAGTTTTTTTATTAAATGTCAAACGTTTATTAAATATTAAACTCAAGCTTTGAGAAATATCGCCAAGTTGGCTATATAAAAAATTCTCTATTCCTACAATACCAGAAATTTAAATGCAAATGTTCTCCCACTTGTTAAAGAGAGAAACGACTTAAAATTTTAGCAAACTGCGTGATATTGAAAGCTATATGGTAATATAAAATGTCAGTTTCATAAAACGTTTTGATTTATCGAATATTTAATATTTTGAATTTCTTTTTATTTATAAATAATAATTCCAATACAAGACCATGTTAAGCACGAAATTTTTCACTTGTACTGAACCTAGATATTTTATATGGAGGTGTACTACAATGAAGATATACTAGATATTACTATGTAAGAGAAGCTATACAATGTCAATCATCGAATAAAACTTGGGAACTTTACGGAATATTTATATCATCTTGCGGTCTTTCTAACACTCAAACCCTTTGAAATAAGTATAAAGAGTACATGGCGGAAGATATTTTACAATTACAAGCAGATATGCCTTTCAATAAACACATCTACAACGAAACGCTAATAATAATTGAAACTAAGATTTTCACAACGATTGGGAAGACACTACATTATTTTGGAATGATTAGTCCGCGACAAGTCGACGGAAATGTCTTCGATAATAAAAATGCTCGAGAATTAGACTACGATTTTATAGAATTGCAATATCAAGTAACAGAATGAATCTCTCAATTAACTTCAGAACAAAGTCATGTTTTCCATCAAGTGTTATGTAAAATAGAATCCGGCAGTGGCGCACTCTTTTTTCTCGACGTCCCTTCAGGAACCGGAAAAACGTTTTTTCTAAACGTATTATTAATTGTTTATCAGAAAAAATCAGAAGATAGCAGTTGCTGTGGCTTCTTCCGGTATAGCCGCGACGCTATTGACCGGCGGTCGTACTGCACATTCCGTTTTAAAATTACCGTTGAATATTGCACATGAACATTTACCCATGTGCAATTTCAGCAAAAATAGCTCTGGAGGCAGGATGCTTCGACAGTGTAAGTTTTTAGTGTGGGATGAAAGTACGATGTCTCATAAGAAAACTATAAAAGCGTTAAATTTGACTCTTCAGGATTTACGTGATATTACAGATAGTATGGGAGAAATGGTAGTTTTATTGGCTGGTGATTTCTGACAAACTCTCTATAATCCAAAGGGGTACACCGGCAGATGAAATCAAAGCCTGTATTAAATCATCAAGCTTATGGGTGAAAGTTGAAAAATTTAGTCTGAAAACGAATATGAGAAGTACATCTTCATAATGACATAGATTGGAAACATTATACAGAGACGCAATTGAAAATCGGTGATGAATGTTTGGAAGCAGGTGTACTGGAGGCTATATTTTACTTGCCAGAGAATTTTGTAATTTAGTAGAAAATGATGTTGATTCTATTGCTCAAATTTACCCGGGCTTGCAACTAAATTTAAATTGTAATCAGTGGGTGTACCCAAGATCAATATTGGACCCCTACAATGACATTGTCATAAACACTGAAAATTATAAAAGACGTGAGTGTGTGGAGGGACGGAGAAATATTTATCAATGAATACAATCCTGGATAAAGAACAAAATACGGTATCCCTCGGAGTTCTTAAATTCGCTTGAACTTTCACGTGTACCCTCACATAAGCTTCAATTTGTACCATTACGCTTATGCAAATATGTAATGGGACGAGGCTTCGGATTACAATTGATGCAAAATATACTTGATACCAATATTTTAAAAGGTGTCATGAAAAGGGAAAGATTATACCTCGGATTCTAATTATCCCCACTTACTTACCGTTGCGCAAGGGCAAACGTTGCAGATAGCGGGGGTGCATTTGGAAAATCAATGCTTTTCCCATGGCCAACTAACTATATGTAGCCTGTTCGCGTGTGGCCAATGCCCGAAATCTTCATATATTTTGCAACTGACGGAAGAACATATAATACAGTATACAACAGCATCTTAGAATAATATTCTGTGCTGAGCTCTTTTAAAGAGGAATTATATATTCAACGTAGATAATTTCAACTTTTTAAAACATTAATAGTTAAAGTTATTGTGAATTTTTGTTATAATTATTATTATAAAGTATATTTTTTTCAGTTTTTTAAACTAAGCACAATTTTAAAATACTTAAATTGTAGTGGTCCCAGTCAAGCAATAAAAAATTATCATTTTATTTACTTTCTAATGATAATGATCATGACTTTGACTGAGTTATTTAAAGACACCAACGCGAGCGAAGACGCGGGTAAAAGCTAGTTATAAATAAATACAAATATAATTATAAATAAAAATATAATTATAAATACAAATATAATTATAAATACAAATATAATTATAAATACAAATATAATTATAAATACAAATATAATTATAAATACAAATATAATTATAAATACAAATATATTTATAAATACAATATATTTATAAATACAATATATTTATAAATACAATATATTTATAAATACAATATAATTATAAATACAATATATTTATAAATACAATATATTTATAAATACAATATATTTATAAATACAATATAATTATAAATACAATATAATTATAAATACAATATAATTATAAATACAATATAATTATAAATATAATAAAATTATAAATATAATAAAATTATAAATAAATATAATCATAAATACAATATAATCATAAATAAATATAATCATAAATACAATATAATCATAAATACAATATAATCATAAATATAATATAATCATAAATATAATATAATCATAAATATAATATAATCATAAATATAATATAATCATAAATATAATATAATCATAAATATAATATAATCATAAATATAATATAATTATAAATATAATATAATTATAAATAATAATATAATCATAAATAATATAATTATAAATAATATAATTATAAATATAATTATAAGTAAAAATTATAAATATAATTATAAGTAAAAATTATAAATATAATTATAAATAATATAATTATAAATAATATAATTATAAAAAATATAATTATAAAAAATTAATAAATAAATAATATAAAAAATATAATTATAAATATAATAATTATAAATAATATATAAATAATATAATTATAAGTATAATAATTATAAATATAATAATTATAAATAAATAATTTAATAATTACAAGTAAATAATTTAATAATAATTACAAATAAATAACATTATTATAAATAAATAATTATATTTGTTATAAACAGGTAAAATACAAAAAAAACTATTATAAAAAAGAAATTATATTACATAATTATATTTTTCATTATATTATATTGTATTATAAGTAAAAAAGAATTGCATAATAAATATTAAAGTTATGAATATCAGTTAATAATTGCTGATAATTTGCAATATTCCAAAAACTTCGAGTTCCTTTAATAAACTTCATCGAACAAGGAATCTTTTTAAAAATGCATTATTTAAAAGTAAAATGAAGTGGAAATGCATTTTTTACCGCCAATAACTAAAAACACAACCCTCATTCTTTTTTAAAAATATCCTAGTACTCTCCAATGATATTGGAAATATACATGTTCGAAAATAGCACAAAATACAACAGAAGCTTGAAGAACAAATGCAATGAAAATGGATAAATTTTGAAAGGAATCGAATTAAAATAGTTTGAAATTAATAGGGTTATTTCGGTGGGGAAAACCCAACAAAAACTATAATATACGTTATCCCCATGGCAACCACTTTACCACACGATCAAAATATCGAGGTAACCATATGTAATGTTATCGCCCATCTTGGAGAACAAAACTTACCTAGTACTCGTATATCAAATATTAGCACTTTTTTCAATTCCTACAATATATATATTATAAAAATATACAAAATATAGTTATATACCTAAGATAACTATAGTCATGATAGAATAGATTTGTATATATATTAGAAATCCTCAGGAAAATTGTTTTATAGAACTGTTTTGAAATACAGTGAAATCTATTTCAAATGAAGAATTCAGGAACAGATTGAGAAATAACCAAGATCAATAAGTAATGAATATCAATATAATACAAAAAAAATTATATTTACTAATAGTAATAATAGGCACTATACAGTAATCATATAAAAAATTATTTTATACTAGTTATTATAAAAAAATATTCATGTAATGTTATACAGTAACAATTTTTATATGTAATAATAATCATATAATAAAATTTAACACTAATTATAAAAAAGAATAATAATCATATTGTAATATAATAAAAGTTATATACAAGAATACTCATGTAAAAAATTATAAATAAATAACAAAATAATAAATATAAATAAATAACAAAATAATAAATATAAATAAATAACAAAATAATAAATATAAATAAATAACAAAAAATATAAATAACAAAAATTATAAATAACAAAAATTATAAATAGCATAATTTTAAATAGCATAATTTTAAATAGCATAATTTTAAATAGCATAATTTTAAATAGCATAATTTTAAATAGCATAATTTTAAATAGCATAATTTTAAATAGCATAATTTTAAATAGCATAATTTTAAATAGCATAATTTTAAATAGCATAATTTTAAATAGCATAATTTTAAATAGCATAATTTTAAATAGCATAATTTTAAATAGCATAATTTTAAATAGCATAATTTATAAATAGCATAATTATAAATAGCATAATTATAAATAACTAACATAATATGTAATATGTATAAAAATAATTATAAATAAAGAATATTAAATGATTATTAAAAATAAGAAAAATCGTATTTTTATATTATTAAAATATGCATTCAAATTAATAATGAATATCAATTAAAAAGTGTCGAAAATTTCCAATATTACAAAAATTGGTAAGTTCCTTCAATGAATTTCATGGAACAAAGAACGTTAAAAAAAAAGCATTTTTTAAAAAGTAAAATAAAGTAAAAATATACTATTTACAACAATAATTAAAATCATAGGGCTCATTAAAAAAAAAAAAAATATCCTGCGTGATATTAGAAATATCCATATTCGAAAATAGCACGAAATGCAACTGAAGACTGAACCACGGATGACGTTAAGAGTAAATGTAATTTAAAATGGTTAAATTTTTAAAGAAATCGAATTATAATCGTCTGATATTAATAAAGTTACCACGAGGGGAAAAACCAATAAAAATTTACTATAATATACGTTATCCTCATGGAAACCACGTTGCCAGATAAAAATATCAAGGTAATAATGTTGTAATGTTATCGCCCCTCTGAGTGCACATAAACAACTTGGCGCGTAGACCCATGATATCAAACTAGCACCTTCAAAACACTACGCACAAAAATATTATAGAGACATAGAATACGATAAATATATTTAGGAATAAAATTTCGTTTATTTTATATCAAATACAGTACATTTATTTATTCCCCTGTAAGTAAAAATATTTTTTTTTCGTTTAAAATCCTCACATTCCGCATGTTTTACTATGCCAATAACTGTAGCCCATGCTAGCTCTAGTGAGATTAGCAAAGACGCCAGGAACATTGAATCTAGGATGTAAAATTCGTGCAGCTTCCCAAAGTATGTTAAGTACAATCTCAGATCTGTCAAGTCTGATCGCTTGGACACAGAAGCGGCAAATAAAAGATACAAAGTAGAAATTAGTATCAAAATTTCATGGGGAACTGCCTCCATTAATGCTCTCAGATAGTTCTGTATGTATGTAGCGGCTTCGGTTGATGGTAAAAGAGACCATTCTGGTTCGTAGCGAGAAAACAGTGCTCCCATACAAGAATGAGTAATTGCTATTCCAATAAATCGGTGAAACAAAGGAACAGGGGCGGGATTAAGTTCGCTTATACTTACGGGAGGGTCCCAGCTCAAGTTGTGGCACATCAAAACAAATGAAATTACATCTTCTAAAAATATAACGATGCTGTTTACGTGCAAGTAATAGCAATTGCTCATGTTCAAATACGGAGTTGTCGTTCTGGTGATAATCTTGATTCAAATATTTGTGTAAAAGCAGCTACAGGTTTGTTGATTAAAAATATCAAACGTAAAAATACCCCCCAATATCGGTTTTGAGAGAAAAAAAATACTTTCTTGTTTACTTAAGTACAACAAAATTACTTAGTTGATTGATTAAAAGTTATATCAGTCAGAAATTATTTCTTGAGGTCTAGAACTCTAAAGGCTGATTCACACCCAGGAAGTTAGCGAGCGGGAAAGCTACAACCAATCAGAGTCTTTAACTACTCTCCCAAAGGACTCTGGTTGGTTTATCAGCGTTCTTCTTCAGCGTTTACTACTTGCTGCTTTGGTGTGAAAGAGCCTTTAAGTTCGTGATAGCCTAGTGGTCATGTGGCCATGTGGCCGCTTTAGTTTAGAGGTCGTGGCATCGGACTTGTGGCCGGAGGGTCATGAGTTCGAGTCTAGTACCACTGAAGACTCTCCTAGTACGGGAGAGATGCCTGCTAAATCTGTCGAGAGCTTAAACGTCCTCCCGCTCGTGTGGTGTGGTGTGGTAGTTCGGAGAGAGGGTACCAGCTCAGGTGTTATCCTCGTCACTTGAACATGGTTCAGAATCACAAGGTCCATCGCCAAAAGCCATCGAGTAGCTGAAGAGAGTGACGTTTATATTCACTCACAGACTAGTGGTCATGATCACGGACGGCGTGTCATGGGTATGAGACCACGCCGAGGGGCGGACTGAAGCCCTCCTTACAGACAGAGCTGATGTATGTTAAATCTGTTGAGGCTCAATGTCCTCCCATTGAAAGGGATTGGAATTTTGGTGAGGAGTTTTTTTTTCGAACAAAATTTTTGTTCTGAAAAAAATGCTTTCCTGTTTACTAAAACACTACAAATGGCTTAGTTGATTAATTTAAAATTATATTAAAAAAGAAACTATCCCTTGATGTCTAGGACTCAAGATATAGAGACCGCAGAAACCTATTGGTCAAGGTAAGGGACTCGTAGCCAGTGTGTCAGGATTTCGAGCCAGTACCTATGAAGACCCGTCGTACAGAGGGAATCGATGAACGTTAAATACGTCGAGACTCAAACGTCCTCCTGTTGTAGTGGTGTGGAAGTTAGGAAAGGGAGTACCAGCTCATGTGTCATCCTCGATATTTGATTATGGTTCAGAATTGCAAAGTCCGTCATCAAAAATACTCGATTAGCTGAGTAGTGCTACGCGTTAATATTTACTCACTCACTCACGCCACTGAAGACCTTCCGTGGCGGATGACGTATGTTAAATATATCGAGACTCAATGTCCTCCCATAAGCGAGGTGCGTAAATTCGGAAATGAGTGCTAACTCAGAAGTTGTACTTGTCAAATTTGCAAGGCTCGTTGCCTATAGTCCTCATGTTGCTTTATAGTGAGACGTTAATAAAAATTTTAGTCACTCATTTTTAAGATCCCATTTTAACGAGGAATACAGAATAATCTAATTGATTGACTAATTAACTGATTATTTGTTTATTCATTTCCCACTGTAAATCAAAAGAAGGCTGTTGAAGGACGGAGTGTTTATTAACGTCTTTCTATAACTCCCCAAGAAAACTATTGGGAACTAGTCAAGTGACAAGTACGACATCTGAGTAGGAATCCCAATCTGCATATTTCCATATCACACTAATGTGAGGTATTTAAAAACCAACAGATTTAACTGTATAGGCACTCAGGGTTGGGGACTTCATTGGCACTAGGAATCGATACCAAGACTCAACAATGCCACCATGATCAGTGGGCTACCGTGACCACGACAAACCTATAAAGCAAATGAGGACTATAAACTCATTCGCATTTTTACATTTAAGGCGATATGGTACCATCTTCACAATTTTTTTTATTTTTAATATTTGGTTTTAAGTGTATTTTATAAAGGTTAATATTTAATAATAACCCATACAAAAAATTTTTAATTTGTTGCAAAATGCTTGTAAAATTTAACTTTTTTTAGCTTTTTTAAGCATTTTTAAGTCCCTAAGGCTTTTTTAAATATGTCTCTGTTCTTTCAAAAAAAAATTTCCAAGTACCTTATAATATACTACATAAAACTATGCATGGGTTTTTTTTCTGTTGCTGCTCTTTAATTTTTTATTAATTTTTTTATAGTTAAACTTCCAAAAATTCCCCAAAAAACATTAATTTTGATTTTAAAATTTTTTAGAAAAAGTAATAAACATGTTAGAGCTAATTTCATGCACAGTTTTACAAAAAATACATTTCAGAACATGTATAAAAATTTCAAACCCATACTTCAATTATCAAAATAGCCTTAGGGTTTTGAATAACAGTATATGTACAAAAATTCAACATGGAGAAATATGAGTTTGAAGTTTTCATTCCATGAATAACATGATATAATATTCATCGAACAGTCTGAAACTTTTATGAAATATTAATTAGCTTATTTAAAACTGCTTACCATAAAAAATTGCACAAATGTAGAACAATTAAACAGTATACTGCCATAATGAATATATAGGGGAAAAAACGAATGAAAGATCAATATTTCATAAAACTTTATCTTAATAATTATAAAAAAATAAATACACACACACTTTAGAGCTAATTCCATGCTCAGAGCTAATGCACAACATGTACAAAAGATGTTTATGCCTTTACTTTTTATTTCTATGATTTTAAAAGCCTTCGCATGTTAAATATTGTACACGAATAAAAGCAAAATCAAATAACAATTTATAGGTAAAATACATCAAAATCTAAGAACTGTATGTGTGTGCATTTGTTTAAAAAAAAATCTTAAAATATTCTAATAATAAAAGTGTTGAATCTCGCACAAATGGGATAGATATATATCACCAAAAACAAATATATAAAAATAGGGGAATTTTTCTATTCTTGTGAATTAGATTTTTAATTATCTGAGTTATCAAAATAAGATTTAGTATTTGTGCTTTGGAAGAATCCGTTTTGAAGTTTTAATTTCATTCATAATAATATCTCATAAAAAGCACGCACAACTTTTAAATCATGACCCAATCCATTTGATCTTCCCAGTAAATAATTCACAAACTAGAATTTTTGCATGAATGGCACAATTCTTTCTTAAAATGATTTATTACTGCATATATAATGTCAATCTCATTGAGGCGCATTAGAAAAATAATTCATTTTTTATCAGGCTCTTTTCTAGCAGATAATTGGAAATGTAGGCGTGGTAGTTGCTGTTTGGCATCAAACATTGTTCCATTACTTAAAAAATGCAGGTAAAGCTTTGAAATTTTGCAGGCATATTTATAGATTCGAGGTATCAAATAAGCCAATAAAAAAATTTTCTACAGTTTAATGATTTTTAGGGTACCATATCGCCTTAAGGCACTGATTACACGACTGTACAACACCAGTCGCGAGACTTTCACTATGACCATTTGACATTTCTTAAACCTCTTATTCTAGCTTCTTGGCGCTAGCCTTTAAGAATCTGATTTGTTTTTTTAGAACGTGTACTTGTATTATAAACAAAACTAAGCAGGGGGAAAAAAGAGACTAGGAGAATGTTAATGACAAGGAGAACAGTCAAGGATTAAGAGATTGTTAAAAATCCTGAGGACACGTTACCGATGTTTATCAAAAACAAAATCAAGGGGAGGGAAAAAAGTTCTTTCGGCCTCTTCAAGGCTCCAAGCTGAATTGAAGACACGACAGCTCAGTAGCTGAAGTTTGAGAAGGCTTATCATTTGATTGTTTGACATTTATAATATGCCAAATATTGTATAATTTAGCTTTAATTTGTTGAGAGTTCGATTTATTTTATAGTCATTCATTCATAAAAAGTACTGTAATTGTAAAATGACAAGTATTGAGAACTCTTCACTTAAAAAGTGTAATTTTAAATTACTGAAGTTAACAACAGAAAAAATTATACAAATGCTGTTGCTAATGCCCCCTGATCCACTGTGTCAGATCGTAGTCTACAAAATTTATTGTGGCAAAGGGATAGTTTTTATGCCTGCCGTTAATCGTAGCTTTGAGCATCACGCAGGTGACAGTATGATTTGGCTAGATTCCTCCCCAATTTTGAAGAACACCCTGGGGTAGACAAGGGGCTTCCCACCTCTCTTCTCCTTCCACTAATCTCACTAGAGAACTTGCAGTTCGACGAACATTTGAGTGCCCGATACCGCAGAACACTCTACATTTACAAACAGCCGTGTCTTCTTCGAGATTTGAACCCAGGCCCCAGCAGCAAATTTCAAATGAATTATAAGCCTGAATATCTCAAAAATTCTTATTAAAATTTCAATTTGGAGTTTAAAATTAATTTTCTAATGTTAAATAGGTGCCTCAAATATTTGATAAAATTTTCAAAGATGTTGACACCAATTGACAGATTTTTTTTTTATTTGCCAATGTGATTCTGAGTGAGTGAATATTAACGTCACACTGTTCGGCTACACAAGGGCATTCGGCGACGGTCCGCGTAATTTTGAACCATGGTCAAGTGACGCGGACGACACCTGAACTGGCACCTCCCTCTCCTAACTACCACACCAACGGGAGGACGTTTGAGCTCTCGACAGATTTAACTTGCATCACTTTCCTACACGGCGGGTCTTCAGTGGTACTGGGATCAAACTCATGACACGCTAGCCATGATCCAACGCCTAGACCACTTGGTTACCGCTGCAACAATGTGATTCGGAATACCGTAAGTAGGAAATATTCGAAGCACAATTCGATTTTCACTCATTGGATGCAGTTACGGAACAAAGGTCAAAAATACTGATTTAGAGCTTTATTATATATTAATTATGTATAACTTAAAGATAGTTATGAAAAACTAATAACAACTATTCCTTTAACATAATTAAAAATTATAATTTTATATTATGCATCTTTTAACTATACTGATTAAAGAAATTAATATAAGTATGTCTTCAATCTAGTTAAAAAATTTTCATTTTAATGAGAATCTTGTCCTTGTACTACTCTACTTAATATCGATACAACAATAGTGTAATTTGTGACTTTTCTTCATATATAGACAGAGAGAGAGATTTATGCATAATTCTTCATATATACACTTAGTCACAAAAGTAAGTATGCAGAGTGTATGTGATGTCCTATGAAAAAAAAAATCCTACAATATTAAAGTTTTCAAATTAACGATTTATTTCAATTGCAGCAAAATCGAGCTTATATAATTACAAGATGAAAAATATTTAAAAAATACAAATATTTAATTAGCAAGATGAGCTTAACTTAAAATAGGATGTAATTTACATCATAAAAGTAAGTATGCAAACAAAAACAAAGACATTGCAAATTTTACAATTTTTCAAAAAAATTAGTAATTGTTGGATAGCCTTTGGCCTTAATAACAGCTCTCAATCTAGATGGCTCTGATTTTATACTAAATTTTGAGTGACAGAAGATGGTATTTTCTGCCCCTTCTCCAAAAGGACTTTTTTTTAGATCATTCTTAGTTTTGATCTCTTGCTTTCTAATTTGGTGATCGAGATAATCCCACAAGTGTTCAATGGGAGTAAGATCAGGTGACTGCGGTGAGGTTTTTACCTGTTTTCGCACGTTATATAGCAGCCATTCCCGAAGAACCCGAGCAGTATGTTTGGGATCATTATCTTGTTGGAAAGTGAAGGATCCATCGAGTCCCAATTTATAAGCACTTTGGCTTAAATTATTCTTTAAAATATTCAAATAGCTATATTGATTCATTATTCCGTCGATTATAACTATATTTCCTACTTCTGCTGCCATGAAACCCCAAACCATAATCGAACCACCACCGTGTTTTACAGTTCCTCTCATGTTCTTTGATTCTAGAGCTTCCTCCAAACTTTTTGGTGTCCATCTGACCCGTGGATGTTGAATTTACTTTCCATCCGAGAAAATCAGGAATTCCAAAAATTTATGTCCTGCTTTTAATTTTCTTTTGCAAAATCTATTCTCTTTTTGCGATTCACTTTGCTAACAAATGATTTTCTTCGCATATTTCGACAATGGTACCCTGCCTTCCGTAACACACGGCGAATTGTTTCACGATTGCATAACTTCGCAAAATTGTTTTTCACATCAGTTGTCAATTTTGGTGCGCTAATCTTCGGATTTTTTTCACATTTCCAACAATAATTCGCCTTTCTCGATCCGTGAAAATGGATGGTCGTCCTGTTCTTGGCTTGTTTAGAGTATTTCCATCAGCCTGGAACTTTTCAATGATTTTTTGCACTGTTGCAGGACTTTTACCTATGATTTTAGTGATTTGGCTTTGGGACTTGCTTTCCTTATAGAGCTTTATTATTTCATCCTTTAGATCTTTTGATAATTCTTTTCCACGTGGAGGCATTGGTGAATTGATGTACTTAAAGCTCAAACTTACAAGCTTTGTAGCAGAACTTCTAAACTTATCACTGAAATACGAAAAATCACTCGAGAAGTTTCATTCAGCCTATTTAAAAGTCAAAACTTCAGAGTGCATACATACTTTTGTTATTTAAATTTCTACTGGTAGTTAACAAAATTACTCTTAAAGCTTTTTAAAATATAATGATTTGGCTTATTTTTCATTACCTTATGACTTGAATCAGAAGCTATAAACAACTCTCCAAAATAATATTTTTCTTATATTTGAGAACTAGAGCTTTTTCACTTAAGCTTTGAGTTGCATACTTTTGTGAGCAAGTGTATATTCAATCTTTATCACAAAATCGGTCAATTATTTACTTCAAAGCCACGTAGACATTGCCATGCAATGGATTCCGGCGCACTGTGGCATTGATGGGAATGAAGATGCCGATTGCTTGGCGAAGAAGGGGACAAAAATCTTACAAACCGCTAATAATACAGTTCCTTTTTATAGCGCCAAAAGAATTATAAAGAAATACTACAGAGAGCACTTCTGGTCTAAATTCAACCAAAAGAATAAACAAACGGTGTGGTTTAGCAAACTCCTCCATATTCCAAAATGGCCACGAGATAGAGTTGTGGCCGATTTTCGAATTGCCACTGGCCACGACTGCCTGTCTAAGCAGCTAAACATGATAGGCATTGCTCAGAGTTCACTTTGTAAACTGTGCGACTCCAATGAAGAAATGGACGCCATTTCATTTGGCACGCTGCCGTGCACTCAGCTCTGGATCCATGTGGAGAAGATAGTGGAAAGCCAGACACAAAATGTGTGATTTATAGACTATACTGTGAACTTGTGTTTCTTCTTATTTTTTCTTTCATTATTTTTTTGTGTTGTCCTTTGTTTTTTGTCAATATTCTCTGCTTCTCATTTTGTTTGCAGTTGTCTTGTAATCCGCCATTGGAAATAATTAAAAAAAAATATCGGTCAATTACTGCAAGGCGCGCAACATCATTCACATCGGTACTTTTATCAAGAGTAACGTTTATTGCAACAGTTTCTTGTTAACTAGAAACCTGTTTAATTACATTTTCTGCAACTTGAGTTAAGGGCAGTTGGAAGGGTAAAAAAATTTTTTTTGTCAATTTCAGATTATTGCATTTTTAAATTCTTCAACTCATTGCCTTTCAAAAATACCTCATTTTAATCTCTAGCACAATTAGAAGTGCTAAATTTTGTTTTCAAAAATCATCTAAACGCGCGTCACCGATTTAAATGGACAGAAAAAAGGTAAACATAGTATTTCCTCTTTGGCTAGTTAGAAGTTTGACGTCATTTTTAAAATTTCTTTCGTGACGCTAGCTGCCAAGCCTCAGTTATTTTTCTCCCTAAGACCGGCTTCAGAGATACAACTAATTATACGTTGTTTACATTCGTGTTTTTGAAAAAAATCGTTCGTTCAAACGCTGTTTGTTTTGCTCAAGCTGTGTTATAGTAATTAGACCTGCTTAGCTCTTTACAACGTTATTATTTTGATTTTAAATATTATTTTGTTATATTTAAAATGCCTAGATCTAGCAGCAAAGTTTTTAAAAAAAGGCGAGGTAATTTTAATCAAGGCAGGAGAAGTAATTCCGAATCAACAGTGACAAGTGATTCTGTACCACAGCAGTTTTCTACTTCTAATAGTAATGTTTCTGCTTCAGAAAAAAAATTTGCAATTTAAATAACTCATACAAAAGTGAGTTTAATAGTGGATTTAAAATGTTATTGTGGATTTAAATGTTTTAGCTGGTGTATTTTCTGAGGCTGTCAAATGTTTACAGTGTGGGGCAACAGGACTTAACCTTTCCTGTGAAGAAAATTGTTCAGGTGGAGCTGTTGAACTTGATATACTCTGTGATTTTTGCAGTTATAGCTACAAGTTTTGTTCCTCCAAGCAGTGCAAAGCTGAAATTGGGAAACCCAGCACCTACGAAATAAACACCAGGTTTGTTTATGCAATGAGATGCATAGGGAAAGGTGCAGAAGCTGCACGAATGTTTTGCGGAATCATGAACTTACCACCCCCACCGACAAAGTTCTCAAAATATAATAAAATGCTGTTAGGTGCAACCAAGGATGTGTGTGATGCAACGATGAAAGATGCCGTAGAAGAAGCAGTGCAAGAAAATCAGAATATTAGAGACATTCCTGTAGCGGTTGATGGAACATGGCAGAAAAGAGGATTTTCTTCTATGAATGGTGTCGTTACAGTTACGAGTGTGGACACGGGAAAAGTAATTGACACTCAAATATTATCAAAACATTGTGTTTGCAAAGACAAAAAGAAACATGGACCAGTCTGCAAGAACTTCTTCGACGGATATAGTGGACGAATGGAAGTCGATGGAGCTCTATCGATATTTCAGCGCTCTGTTCAAAGCTATGATGTGCGTTACACAAAATATTTAGGAGATGGAGACTCCAAAGCTTTTGATAACATTGTGAAAAATAAAGTATACGGTGATAATTGTACGATCACAAAACTTGAGTGTATAGGCCATGTTATGAAACGGATGGGATCTCGCCTCCGACGTTTCAAAGCAAAGATGAGAGGTAAAAAATTGTCAGATAGCAAGGCATTATGTGGAAAAAATAGATTAACGGAAGCATCTATTAACCAATTGCAAACCTATTATGGGCTTCCCATTCGAAGAAATTTGTCAAGTGTGAAGGATATGCGACAAGCTATATGGGCAATATTTCTTCACAAAATATCAACCGATGAAAATCCACAACATGGATTTTGTCCATCAGGTCCTGATACGTGGTGCCGTTATAAGAAGGCACAATTGGAAAATAAAGTTTACCTCCACAAACATAAACTTCCAGTTGCTGTTGTGGAAGCCATTAGGCCTATTTTTAGGGATCTTTCTGATCCAGAGTTACTGAAAAAATGTTTACATGGAAACACGCAGGATCCAAATGAAAGCATTAATAATGTTATTTGGTCTCGTGTCCCCAAAAAGACATTCGTGCACTTAGAAACACTTTCTTTTGGTACATATGATGCTATTGCATCCTTTAATAAAGGAGTGCAACAAAGTTGGATATTTTGAAAAAACTAAACATAGAGCCTGGATATTATGCGACATGCTGCATGGAACGTCTCGATAAAGATAGGATTACCAGGGCAAGATATGCCAATTTACAAAAAACTAAAGAGGTCAGAAAGATAAAAGACTTAAAAGAGTAATACAAGAGGGTGAATTTTCAAAAAATGCTAAAAATTTGGAATATGGAGCTGGAATGTTTTGATAAGGTGAGTTTTTTTTTATAAAAATGTGTTTTTCTCAAAATGTCATTTTTGAAGGTTCGATGTACCTTTTCTCAGAAAGTATATATTTTATGTCCACAAAATTTATATGACACATTCTTTGTATGTTCTAGTATTTACTGGAATGAGCTTTTAGCAAAATTCTGTATATATTTTTTTTATAAATTTTTTTTGTCGAAAAATTTTTTCTCGAAATACATCAAATAAAAAATTTTTTTAAAAAAACTAATGAAAATTTTTAAAAAAGCTCATTTCAGTATAATACTAAATCTATGTTTAACTTGTAAAAAAATTTTGGGGGTTATATTTACAACAGATTTTTAGAAAAGGAACATCGAAAAAGGCCTTTTTAACATAATCTGTATAGGGTGTTCCGATATCCCTTAATAGTCTTTTAACAAACAGTTGGCGCAGAAGCCGGTGTTTTTTAAATTCGGGATAATATTACTTAATATATTATCCCGCGCGCGAATAGTTAATATCTTATAATGGTAAAAATCACTTAATATTTCAACCCTTTTTTAAAAGGTACCTTTTGTATTTCCACCATATGTCAAAGGTTTGCTTTTGGCTGCTACATCACAAGGAATTAAGGAATTGCCTTCAATATAACTAGCTAAGTTCGCAACCCTGATTTCCTATATCTCGCACCCTCTGAATTGGCAACCATGAGCTTCCTTTCAAATAATGCCACCAATACAGTGGCGATAATACAGGGTGGCCATAAACAAGCTGCAGGTGTTCAAGGGGTGCTGGAGAGAAAACCACTGGGAATATTCCAGTGAAATTTGGTATCTTCACGTTTCGGAACATGCACAAATCAAATATGCAAAGAAAAAAATCACCATTTTTACCCTGTAGATGGCGCTGTACCGTATTTCAACGCTCACCGGGGGCATATACAACTTCCGAAACCGATAGACAGAGCATAATGGCATTCTTAGAGCAATAATTCTTATAAACAATATAAAATATCACTCACATTTTATCAAAATTCCATAAGTAATTTCCATCCGCTTCAGTAATGTATCATGTAATCAAAAATTAACGTAAATTAAGATCGCAAATTAAACTATCCATAAACACTCTTTGAAAAACAATTCAACCATTATTTATTCAATTAAATTATCACATGATGTGCTCAATATGCGAACCATCAGTTGCAATCACATGTTTGAAGCATTTTAATTTTATACGATTAACGCCGAAGAATGAGGCGCAACACTTTATGCACAGTTGACCAGGGAAGAGATAATGTCCGAGCCACACTTCTTGCAGCATACTGGCTTCTGAACTACAAATCGTAGTGGCAATAGCCCATCAATTTGTTGCACCCTTTCCGGATTTACGGGATGCGATGCGCCTTCTTGTGCCTGGAATAACGCCCAACATTCCCATGTTTCTTCAAATTTAAAAATCATATTTTCCATCCATTGACACACTCATTGGACCTCTTATTTGTTTCATATACGCCGGTATTCTTTCAAAAGTAGGTGAATAGTTGCTACCATTCTGATCGAATAACTTCACTAACAATGCATGTTCCTTCTTATTCAGAGTCATGATTGACCATTACTCAATGTGATCTTATTTTTAAACTGTTCGATGTGCTTAAAATTTGCATTGAAACCTGGAACTCCTCCACATATCGGGTGAAAATGGCGACTTTTTTTTCTTGCATATTTGATTTGCGCATGTTCTGAAACGTGTAGATACCACATTTCACTGGAATATTCCAGGTGGTTTTCTCTCCAGCACCCCTTGAACACTTGCAGTTTAATTTATATATATACCATTTATATACTTTATATAACTCCGTATAGTATGCAAGTCTTGGAAAACTCATGCCCTGTTAACTTTTCTTAAAATTCTCTAAGCAAACAAAACGAGAGGATTCGTACTTTTCACAATTAACGATTTTATTTTCTCATAATCTTAGTTGTCATCACTAATGAAAACCAAAATATTAGTAACTTTCTCGCCATTTAACTTAATTAAAACTTCGGATTTTAATTCTTTTGACACATTTTTGTGCTGGAATGCTCTTTCTACTGAATCAAAAAAAAATAGATCCTATGTTTCGTTTCATATCTTCGATCTCCTACATAAGAATAATCTTTTTTCTCCAATTATTTTTGCTTGTGCGTTTTTCTCTCGTTCACTTGCAGGACTTGAGTGGAAGTGGGCTGCATGACAGTAAATTTCTAAATATAGAAAAAAAACTTGGTCGGAAAAAATAGTCGGTAAAAAGTGTGCCTGAAATTTTTACTTTAAAAGAAACACGTGCCGAAAAAATTTTCAATTCAAAAGTAAGCAAGCGTCGACAACATGAGCACGATTGCCGAATGTAGCCGAGTTAAACCAATTGAGCGTAACACAGCCGAACCTGACGAAATGACCGAAATTTGATAAGTTATAAGAATTACTAGAATTAAACTTTGGGCGATTGTGTGTATACTATACATTTAGAAAAATAGTATTTTTTCTGATTTTTAGTTTCATTTGAGTTTCGTTAATTTACTTAAAACGCGTTGTGTCCTTATTTTTAAATTTTTTCCCGCCATTTGTAAGGTATTCACTGCGTTTAGGGAATTTATAGTTTAAATACAGATGTTTCTTGTTTTCCATACACTGCAATTGAATGAATATTTTCCCCCTTCATTTAAGCTACAGCTGGGAGTATATGTAAAGATTTACAGTAAATGAAAGCTTTTTGTATAATTTTTCTGAATCTCTTAGTACAGAAGACAAACAAATCCAAAGTATCAATAAGCAAAAAAAATATTTTTTATTCAAAACGTTTAAAAACAACTAGGAATCCTACACAATAAAAAAGTTATCAGCAACATTTCAATTCAAATTGTATCGTCAGATAAAAAAAAATTTCATCCCTCATTATCATTATCCCCGTAAACATTTTGGGCCCAAATCAGACAAAAACATATTTAAAAAATGAAGTTATTATGATAACTCCAACCAACATCCAGTTCAGGTAGTACATATAGAAGTAAAACCTTTCACCACAATATTCCTCGTTTGAAGTTGCAGCATCATCGAACGTTGACGGCACACTAATCGCTTCTGAAAGAAATATGCGTTATAGACATGAAGCAAGGAACATGCTCCGATTTATATACATTGAAATATACGAGTGTGGGAGTACTATTTATTGCAAATTTGCGCAGGGGGAAAAACATCCGATGACTTCAACTAATTGAATAACAAATTTATTTTTGGACAGGCACGAACAAACGACTACGTTAATGCAAATCGACGTGCATACTCACGGAAATATTATAACAAATTATTTACATTAATTGAATATTTTAAACTTGTTATAAACAAGCTCTTCAGCGCTCTACAAAACAGTTCCACTTGCAGGAACTTAGGCAGATCAAGTCTCTCTCAACCAAACTGAGTTCGATTGACTCATTTCTGAGCTACCGTGATCTTTTTTGACTCGTGGAAATTTCCAGAAGGATCGATTCCAGAGACTTCTCGTTGGTTCGTTTGCGGTAGAGTTAGTCGCCAAATCTGTCGTCGCCCTACTGACACCTTGCAAGTTGCCATAAACTTATTCAAAATGCTGGGAAAAGTACTTTCTATATAAAACTCTTTTTCCCGCAAACATTGTACGAAGGTTGGAACTTTAATAGTGACAACACTGCTGTTAAAACGCTACGCAACAAAACTAAAGAATGAAGGGGGAGCTAAATACCTTCCTTACCTCTCAGCAAAAAGACTCGTCCTTCCTAAGTCAATTTTCTGAGCAACAACAACGAAGTTGGATAAAAATTTAATGTGCCAGAGCTCGTACAGAACAATGCCATCTAGGGCTTCAAGATGCTTACGGGGGAATCTGCATTGCATTACACAATTGTAGCAAGATGGGTAAACGCCCCCAATGAAGGATGCCTAAATGTGGCAGACATGCATCAGCCAGGTCGTTCTAGTGTCAGCGAAGCAGAAGTGCATACTGTTGTCACACTAAAGAACAGGGATTGACACCAAACGATTCGTGAGCTGTGGCTGTCATAGGGATTTGCGCATACGACTGTGCTTCCCATTCTGACGGAACGCTTGGACATGAAAAAAATTTGCTTCACGATGGGTTCCGCACTATTTGACGGAATTGTAGAAATGGCTACGATACGATGCTGCTCGAACCCAACTAGAACGCTATGAGCGTGAAGGAGAGACTTTTTTACACCGTATCATTACGCTGGATGAGACTTGGGACAGATCGTACCAGCTAGAACTGAAACTCCAGTCAAACGAATGGCGTCATTACGGATCACCATGACGTTCGAAATTTCGTCAGAACCCCAGCAATGTGAAAGTTAGTGATTCTCGTGTATGACTGATGGTGTCATCCTAATGCATACCGTTCCCCTTTTAGCAGACCGTCAATGCGCAGTATTACTTACCCTTTTTTGAGAATCCCATCTCAGACCAACTTTAAGAGAAAAAAAGCGGCAACGCCTTCTGCAGAACGTCCCTATCATTTTGCATAACAATGCTTGGCCGCATGCAGCGCAAGCTGTATCTGATTTGTTCGATCGATTGGGCTGGATTGGGCCATCCATCATACTCCCCAAACCTAAGCCCTTGTGGCTTTGACTTAATTCCTGAGATGAAGGAACCACTTTGGGGCATTCGCTTCAACACTGTTTCAGAGATTCTTGCGGCAGTAGATCGGTCCATTCAAACTATCAACAGAACAGGCGCTGCTATCGGTGTTATACGATTTCCAAATCGTTAGAAACAGGTTATACAAAATACTAGCGACTATTGAAGGACTGTAAAACATGGTGACATGAATCACTGAATCACTTTTGTATATTCCATGTAAATAAATAGTTGCCACTATTAAAGTGCTGACCCTCGTATTATTGCAGTGAAAAAGTACTGTGTTTCAATACGATACCTTTACAGCTCGAAAGCCATTAATGTGCACATCTTTCTAGTCTGTAGATTAAGAGCTCCGTTTAACTAGTGAAATCAAAAGTTATCAGCATTTTACATAAAGAGAGTGCCTTAACGGCTTCCGTAACATTCAAGTTCAGAAGTTTCTCGCATTCCCTTCCCCCCTATTCCTACCTGCATTTTTAGTTCACATAATTTGTGGGGAAATCGATCCTAAAGTGGAAGGGTATGGCAATAATGGAAGCATCTATAAAAAGAATATGGATCAGAAAATACAGCATAATGAAGCCAAGAAAGGCTTAGAAAAGAAATTAAAGAAAATGTGTTTGCAGTTTCTGTCACAAAGTATCCAAATGTAGATAAAAGTGTCTGTGAGAACTATAATACCCAAAATAGGCAAAGCAAAAACTGATGCTTGCTTGATTTTAACTGTAGTTCTTAAAACAGAGGATGGCTTTTGTAAACTTAGTACTAAAACTAAGGGTTTCAATATCAATACCAGAGTAAATATCTTTAATAAATCAATACAATTGTTGACTTTTGCTGATTACATTGATATCATTGCTCGAACACCCACCTCACTAAGACAAGCCTTCTTTTCTTTAGATAAAGAAATGAGAATAAGTCCTTGCACTAAATCATGTTTTAACAATTCCCACTTTAAAATTGAAGAGTATAATTTTGAAGTTGTTAACAATATCACTTATTTTTATAGGTTCGGAAGTTAACAATAGAAACGATTGTACTATTGAAATCCAAAAGAGAATTACTATGGCTATTAAATGTCTTGATGGAATAAGAAAATATATGAAATCGAATTTAATCAAAAGAAAAACAAAGGGTTCTATTGCATAAAAGTCTTTTAAGATCAGTATTAACTTATGCAATGAGAAACTCTGTTCATGTCTCGAACAGATGAGAACATGATAAAAATCTACGAAAGGAAGATTTGTTTTTGGAGGAGTTCAGGAAAAAGGAACGGGCCAAAAAGATCAAATTTCAAGCTCTGTCACTCATATAAAGAACCCTACATCATTAACTTCATCAAAATACAACGAATTAAACGGGCAGATCACGTTCTCAGAATGGACGAAGACCGCATCACTAAAAAAAGTCTTCAATTACCAAATAATTGGCCCACGGAGAAAATGCAGGCTAAATGGATCGATGACCTTGAAAAAGATCTGGTTTTCAAAGCTAAAAATTGCTATTATTAATGGTAGATAGGTCATTAAAAAAAATTTTGCAATGTTTTGAATGGTGGAATTTCCAGGCATCATAGATATGAGAGTTTTTAGTATATTTACCAGCTTTAAAAATAATTCTAATGATTGAATTTTGAGCAACTTCAAGAATTTTAATATTAGTATTTGCTGCATAGCCCCACACAGGGCAAGCATAACTAAGGATGGGCAGCAAAACAGCAGTGTAGAAAAGTACCCTTATAGTATACATGCTTCTAAAATTTTTTAGTCAGATGCACATTTTTACAATAGTGTTTAATTCATGCTAAATGTAACTGCCCAAATTTTGCAATTATCTTTTCCTAGTCTTACAATCCACCTTTGTGTTGGAGACAAGGAATTATAGTACTTGGCGTATTATATCACCGACCGATTTTGTAGGAAAAATTGGAAAACCGTTCCCTTAATCAACGGTGTAATAAGTAAGTACCGAAAATATTTTTGGGTCATGGCTTCCTCTAGATCGTTGTAAAAAATATACTTTGTATGGAATACATTAGTGAACGAAGCTTTGCCACGGCTTTTGCCACATCTCGCATTGTTTTTTTTTAAATTTTATTTCTCAATTTCACAGTTACATGTTTCATATCTACAGAAGTATTCGCTTTTTTTCTTCATTTCCGAAAATTTCGAATTAAGCGGTAAAAATAACACATTTCAATTTCAACCTCTCTTCAAAATTTACATAACCATTTAAGTCTACAGTGAAGGCGAAAAGTAAATATCTAAAATTTGTTTTTGTTCAATTTTTAAATAAGTGAATGTATTTTTTAAAGTTGGATTAATGCTCTCACTTAAAATGGAAAAAGCCAAGAATTAGTCGGCGAGTCAAAAATCGAGAAATTACTGGAGGAGTAAATTTGCCAACGTTTACCGAAGCTTTGCTTACGAAAACTGAAGGCGATTCATTCTTGGTACCTTCCGTTCCGTAAGCACATGACTTGGCCCCCAGACCAAAATGATCATTTCAGTCCGGAGGCAATTACTGGCTTATATAGATACCATTGCCTACCACACCCCTACCAGCGAATCGGTAAGCGAACGAACGATATTGTTTTTGCGAGAGCGTGAGTTGTTGCGTCATTTGTGTGTGACTGGTTGTGAGTTACATTTGCGATGAATAGATGGCGCCATGACTGCTGCGTGAAGGTTGCGGTTTTCTTTGTTCCCAGGGTCACCAAATGGAGGCGATTAGTTTTCGGTACCTACCGTTCCGTAAGCACATGGCTTGGCCCTAGACCAAAAATGATCATTTCAGTCCGGAGGCAGTTACTGGCTTAAATAAATACCACCACCACAACTGCATAACCATCCCTTAAAGTAATATGTGCTGCTTGAGAACTTCTTAGGACCTACTGAATTTTTAAAACTATCATTCTCGATAGCAGAAAAGTAGCAGTAAAATGAAGTGCAGAGGATACAACAAAGAATTACTTGTTATTTGTTCAAAAGACAGTGCATCATAACTCGAAAGCTCTGACTGCTTGGCGTTGGATTATTACCATAGATTTTGCTGATGTTTTTTCTGTGAAATTCTGTTTAGTGAGGCAATAATAAAGTTCAGAAGTATCTGCAAGACATCGTTTGAGTTTTAAGGATCGTGGACGAGCAATTGGAGGGTTTGAGGCAGGTCAAAGTGTCACTACTATGGCTACAGTAATGGGAGAATCAAGAAATGCCATAAGGATTAAAAACAGGTCTCTGATTATTTGAATACTATGTAAAAGCCTACCAATGGTCATGGAAATAAAACCACACCTCAAGAGGATCGATATATATTCCTAATGGCAAAAAGGAGCAAATATCCCATTCCTACTCAAGTAGCTGTAGACCTTCCAGTTACTACAAATCTATCCATCAGAACTATTTCAAGGCGATTAAATGAGTTTGGTTTCTATGCGCACATGAAACCCTGTTCAATATATCCCGCTTCAAACATGCCATCTTAGAGGAAGATTACAGTGATGCAAGGAACATATTGATTAAGGTCAGCAACAGGAGTCTAAAATAATGTTTTCCGATGATTCCCGTTTCCCTCTGACAAGTGATTCTGGCCACCAGTTAGTGTTGGAAAAAGAGAGGGGAATGTGTTGCAGCATAGAACGTTCAGGAACATCGTTGATATGGCCAAGCACAATGTTGTGGGCAGGCCTTATGCACAGTAGCCGAGCACCGCTTCATATCTTTGAGCGAGGAACAATTACATCGCAGCGGCATTACAGATAAATTTTCCTGGGTAATGTTTGTCTTTTTAGGAATATGGTAGGACCAGAGTTTCAGTTTATAGATGACTAATGCTCATCATGCTGAACCAATGAAGTATCGACCACTATAAGGTAAAAATATTGAACGTATGTAATGGCCTGCTTACAAACTGATCTAAATCCTACATAGCATGCCTGGGATGCTCTTGGCAAATGTGTTTCTCAAAGAACCTGCTCTCCTCAAACAGTCCAAAAACTGACAATTCCCTTTGAGAGGAGTGGGTCAAGATCCCTTCCTCAAGGACTCCTCAATAGTTCAGTAGGCAGAATTAATACGCAAGATGTGCATTAGTGTCCAAGGAGGTCACGCTCTTAACATAATTGCTTCATTCTGGTTGGAAGGCCCATCTTTTTATTCGTCATTTTCGTCTTTTCCCATATGAAGTATGTATCATGTTGCATAGTAAAAAATATCCAGTACCTATACTAAATACACGCGAAGTTTCATTTCGTCAATCAATAGTTATGAATTATTTGAAAAATATGACTGTTCCTTATCAATTGTCAAATATAGATCCGTTATTTTGAATTAAACAGCCATAACTACGGCTTTTAGCGAAGACTAACTTAAAGAGTATCGAGACATGAAGTTTATCAAAGAATCTATACTATATATGCTTTTTTTCATATTCAAACCTTCCCTTCAAACATTTTTCCGTACTGGGATTCTCGGGGAAATACTCCAAATACAAAACTGAGGGAATGTATTGCAGTATACAGTAGAAGCTTACGAATTTTTAACAAGTCCTGCAAATAACTATACTCACCTAGTACCGCACAGGTAACGGTACAAGCAAGGAACATAATTGCAATCCATCTTAAGATAAGGGTAATTTTGGGCTGATAAAATGACTTCGTTGCTTTAACAACTAAATAGGAAAGGATGGTCATCGTACCCATTATTCCATTAATGAGTACTAAGAGTGGTGCTGTTGGATTGGCAGGACACTTCGTCAAATGCGATCCCCCTAAAAATTTGAAAAACTTGCCTTGAATTAAAACCTTTCGCAGCATGGCATTTTATAACAAGAGTATTAACAAAAAGTCTAAATACATTTTTACTTCCGTGGCGGGAAAAACCCAACACATTACATCGGAATTGGTAAAATATTGTTTACACTAACATTTGGAAAAAAACAGCTGAATACAATATCAGAAGTATCCCACACTTGCTTTTCTACTTGTATAAGTGTCGTATAGAAGAATCAACCTTGTATTTGAAAAACTATGGTTATTATATTAGAAAATTAATGCTATTAAATCGAGAGGAAGATTCGATAGTACCTACATACAGTGCCGATTTAAGCTCATTTCGGGCCCTGAGCATAGAAGATCTACATGACACCTTGGCACTGGCGGATCGAGATTCATAACCAGAAAATCTGGTTAATTCTATCTTACTTGGACCTCTGGGCGCCCAATATATAAACCGGCACTGTCTCTAACATTTAAAACTCGGTTAACATTACGGTATAAGAGGCAAAGTATGGAACGCGCATTTACAATTACGGATCCATGTTTGTTTTTCCTTAGAAAACAGTCAACATCCCAATTGTTTTGAAACGATATATTTTCTTCGGATATTTTTCGCTGGCAAGTTATAAATATAGTTAAAATTAGATCCACCCATAAAACGGTCACTACTCCACTGTTGTCTGTTATCGCAAACCGTAACCGTTATAAATAGAAAAAGAATATCAATTCGCACTCGTACGACATCGATATCAAAAAGAAAAATTGATATAGTTGATTTCTTGACACAAAATTTTTAATATATTGTTCTTAAATAAGTGATTTTTTTCAGAGTAATGGGTAATTACCGGGATCTTTAAAAGGGCTCGGTGGGCCGCAGGTTGAATATCGCTAAATTAAAATATTAAAATAAGTTTGAAAAAAATGCTAGTTAAAAATAAAGCAAAGAATGCAAAACAAAATATTAGATACCATATAGAAATCTAATTCTTAATAAAAATAATAAAATTCCGGGAGGACCTCCCCCAGGTCAAACATATTTAAAATGGACGGAAAAAAATGCTTTGAAATACCGGACATACTAGCAAAATATGCGTATAGCACATGGCAAGATGAACTTTTGGGAGTCTTCTCATTAAAAAGTAGGAGCCAGGGAGTGAGAACGGAACTGTAGTATCCAAATTTGTAGCCTACATAGACTAACATTATTTCGATTACTTAGAACTGGGCCAAAGAGATATCGTTAAGTTTATCATCTCTTTCCAGGTTCTATGGTGACTCAAAAGATCTCGGTTAAAGTGCTTAGCTTATTGTTTCAGGCCATATATACTAGTCAGAAAGTTCCCGGAATGATTGGTCAATTACATTCACACAGGTATACGTTGGAGGGTAATTCTATTTTGGAGGTTGACAGCACTAATAACGAAAACACACAGCCATCTGGAATTCTTTTTGGTACAGTTGACATTAGCTGCAGATCATTTCCGACAAAGGGAATTTTCAATTCGTCGTATTCGGATTCTGAAATGACGTTTTTGGAGCAGCGTGCAAACATCCAATTTTATGTTTTTCAAAAGAAATTCCCTTCTGAGACACTCGAAATTCTGAAGTAAGCATACAGAAACGATGTCATGAAAAAACTGTACGGGCGGTATAAGCGTTTTCGTTAAGGTTGTACAAACGTCGAAGATGAGCGACATGACGACTGGGTGTCCCTCTTCTACCACAGATGAGAATGCCGAGGGCGTTCAAGAAATCGTGTACTGGAATAGACGAATAACCATGGATACTATTGCCTCTGAACTTGGAATTTCACATGGCAGCATTCTTCATGGTGATTTGAAAATGAACAATATCGTGTTTGTTTACACATGGTTCCAAAAATGTTACCACCCGAACAAAAAGAAATTAGAGTAACCATGTCCCAGGATTTGATTGGCAGGGCTGATGAAGATGAGAATCTTGGAAAAAAATCGTGACAGTGATGAGACAGGCATGGTACTTTAACAACCCTCAGACAAAATGTTAGTCAAGTGAAATGGGAAGAAAAAACATCAAGGAAGAAAAAACCTTGCTTGGACAAAATCCGAGGGGGAATGCGACAAAGCAGCTGAAGGACCTCTCAAAAAATGGATTCAAGGTGTGTTTTGAACAATTATATGAACGCTGGAACAATTTTGTGGATGCAGGAGGGAAGTACTCTGAAGTCTAATAAGATTAGATTATCATTCTTTTTCTTAAATAATTTGTAATTGACTTATCCCGGTAACTTTTTGACTCTACCAAGTATAAGAACATGTGAATGGAGCCAGTGGGTGTCACGTTAGCTGCAATATCTACCTTACTCGTGTGACGGATCTATACGAAGTCCTTTTACTAATCCTCTCGAGAAATCTTTGGGGCTATCAATATTTATCAGTCTTTTCCTAAGAAGGCGTGATATCCAAATTAAGTTTATTATATATAGTTCTAGTTCGCGAGTGAAAGAAGTTAGCGAGTTAGAAAGTGATGAAGGATAGATAATAGAAGGTTAGAAGGTTAGTAACTAAAGGTGACGAGAGATACAAGGTGAAGATTACCGTAAAAGGTTAGAAAGACCTGGTAAGGATTAAAGACAGGAAGTGGTTACAGTAGAACGTCGTTTATCCGAAACAATTGGGACCGGACACCGTTCGGATAACCGAAAACCGAATGTGATCCATGCAGTATATATGAAACCGGACAGAAATTGCCGACCTTCCAACATTATAAAACTGTGCTAGAGACTCTCCACTTTCTCCCATCGCGAAACGGTTCAATATTTCAAGTTTTGCCTCTATGTTCAAGACGTTGCACTTCCATTTTGAATTCGAAGTCATAGCAGTTCACAACTCGACAAAAGAGCACGTATACACCCCCTCATTTGAAAACAAACTGACCAAATATTCCGCGCAGATGTTTACAAAATCAAACTGAAATTCCCAAATATCCCTCACCTTGGATTTTTCCATCATTTTTGGCCTCACTCGAAACAACTGCTGAGCATTGCATTGTTCGAAAAAGTATCCGGAAACTGGTTCGGATATTTGACGCTCCGGATAATAAACGTTCGGATAAACGACGCTCTACTGTATCGATAAATTAAATTGATTAGAAGAATGCCTAAGTTCAGGTATTGTCACCTTCATATTACGTTTGATGTTTAAAGTATTTAAAAGGTTAAGCGGCCATTCTTATATATCTACCGTGTAAAGTAATAAGATAGAAGAACTTATTATAAAGTAGTTTATTAAACGTATTCACCCAAAACACAACTCTCGTCCCCTCCCTCTGTTGACCGATTGTAGAATCCTAATTATTATGTTAAGCTGAATTGTGGTTGAGTAGATTAAAATGCTTAATAAAATAATCGGAAATTATGTCGAATAACCCTTCACTTCCTTCCACACCTTTAGCTGGGTCACAGGGTAGACGAGAAGGGGGTTGTTACACTCGTTACCTTGAACACCCATGTGGCAAGAAACAGCCAAGCAATTGAAGTTTATTAAAATTTATAGAAAATTTAAGCCATTTGTTGCAGTTTAACATGAATGGACATGTTCAATTACTGTTGAGATCTATTGTTCATTATATTGTTAACGATATTTAAATTGCTTACCTACATAGATATTCGATATAAAAAAGGCCATCATGCACAGGAAAATAACCAGCATCCATTCTGAAAGAAAAAAAGGTGCAATTACATGGTCTTTCATCAAGAATTTAGATCCTCAAGAGTGATCATAAGTTTAGCCGCGGTTTTTTTAACTCTTTAGATTTCATATTTTAGTTTCGAATTCACTTATAAATGGGGAGATGTAGATAAATCCACCGATGCAATTTCTTTATTTCAGTCTATGGTATGTTTAAAACCAACCAATTATTAATTGAAAGAATACTATTGGGAATGATCAGGATTGAGCTTTTAAACGAAGATGACACTTGC
This sequence comes from Trichonephila clavata, assembly GCA_019973975.1. Taxonomy (NCBI): domain Eukaryota; kingdom Metazoa; phylum Arthropoda; class Arachnida; order Araneae; family Nephilidae; genus Trichonephila; species Trichonephila clavata. Next base: position 59,172 of record BMAO01037846.1, read on the forward strand.
TTTGGTCTCCGCCCTCACCGAATTCCTAAAACGTTTGAGCCTTCTTCCGTTGTTCCTCATCTGATTTCTTTTGATACAATAATCTAATCCAGCGTTTCTCAAATTGTGGGCGCCCCCCTGGGGGGGGGGCGTGAGCTTATTAAAGAGTCGAAAAAATAAATAATTATTAATTTACTAAAAGTAAACAAACAAAAACATTGACAAAATAAAAATAAAATACGTATTTACACTGATATGTACACTTATATGTGACACAAATGTATCAGCAATGCACATATGATGTATTGTATATAATTAATTTATAAAACTAAGTTAAGAGCAATTTTAATAATTACCAGTGACCCTATGGGCTTGTCATACAAAAATTGTGCATAAAAATTAACACTTATCTTTATAATTTGTACTGTTTATTATTAATTCCTTTACTGCTGATTAAAAGTTACGCAAAATTCACTCCTTAATCCCACCATTTTCCACTTAGGCGTGCGTATGTGATGTAATGGAGGGGGGCGGAGAAAAGGAATAATCAAATCCTCTGAAACAAGTAAATCATTCTCAAATACTGTTTTCATTGCATTCCAAAGCCTTTGGAATAACTTTATGAAAAAGAGTGCACAGAAAAGATCGCACTTCGGAAAGACGCATATATACGTCCACCCCGCGAGGCAATTAATGCTTTGGCTGAGTGAGACGTTTATATACGCCGGTGGCACTTAAGAGGTTAAAGTCGTATCGAGTAGCTTTAGAGCGCCAAAGTATAGTTTTTTTAATTCAATACATTGTTATTGTGCGCGATGAAAATTATGATAGAATCTTGGGTCGCCAATATTGTCAGCTTGAGAAGCAGTGCTGTAATCCGGTGTTTGACATCTGTCCCTGAAATTCTAAACTGTATCCATAGTCTCCGACCATAATTTTAAGATGTGTGTGTTAATTCGTTCGACCCACAACACTACCTTTTGTCCGTAAGATGTTTCAAGCAAACAGACATTTAACATTAATAATGAATGAGTTTCTTTAGATTATATTTATTTGAATGCAAAAGAAAAAAAAATGCATCCAGAAACTAAAAAAATAAATGAAGATTTGAGAAATTATATTTTCCTCGCATTTCCCAGAATATAAATACTTCAGAGTTTTGAAAGCTCAAACAAATTGTGTTAAAAAGACTCGAAAATTTTGAACTGAGGAAAAACTTAATTCAGTGAAATCCTTAGTTATTTTTCCAATTCCTACTATTAGTTCCTCTATCAATATTTATCTTGCTCAAATTTTCAGTCGTTAATAAAATGCATTTTAAAGCACTCAATTGTGCTGAAATTTTATATACACGCTTATTTTGGATGGCAATACAGTAATTTAATTATAATTAATAAAAATTAATTGATCGAAACTAATTATTCAAAGAACTACAAATACAGCCACGTTGGCATCATTTTTGGTGACTTAGCGGACATTTTGGCGACTTGCGTCAAAACTTGAAAAGGATTTTTCCTCACATTTTAAAGCGCTCATTTGAGCTGAAATTTTCTATACACTATTGTTTTGGGTAATAATACTATAATATACTTATTAATTAAAATTATTGACCGAAATTAATTATTAAAGAATTGCAGATACAGCCACGTTGGCTTCATTTTAGTGACTTGGGTCAAATCTTCAAGAGATTTTTTATCTCACGTTTCAAAGCTGAACTGAAATTTTATGTACACGATTGTCTCTTGCATGACAATGCGATACTTTAATGATAATTAATAAAAATGGATTGCCATTTAATGTTGCGATTCTGTCACATGTATATGCATATTTATATTAATTATAACTATTTAATAAAAACTAAAACAAATTTTTTTGGGTCTGAGTAGGAACAGACTTCAAAATAACTTTTTTTATATTACTTGTTGCTCTTTCGACTGTATAATTATTAACTTACTTTGAAGCAACACAAGGGCTTTTGGGGATTGCCCTCGTAATTTTGAACCGTGGTCAAATGACAAAGATAATACTGGCACCCCTCTTTCATACTAGCAAGCCTATTTGAAGGCTTATAGCATCGGCAGATTTAACCTGGGAAAGGTCACGTGGGCACAGAGTCACCCCAGGCTCAAGGGAAATCTTTAACTATATGATAATTGTTACAAATGGCTTTGTTAGTATCCACCTATATGGTAGTTTAAGGGAACTAAAATGTATTTGTCACATATTTCCCTATTTTATTTTAGAGTGGAAAAGTTTATTTAATATCTGGGGGTGGCTGAGTTCCCCACACGACCACCTTCGTTCCAAAATATTTTCTATAAATAGTCGTTCACAGGGGGGAAATAGGCTAAGTGGTTTTGATTGCTGTATTGTACAACTCATTATGGTTTATAAATGTTAATGAAGAAAATGTAAAGTTTTAAAGAAACTAAAAACACCCTTTTATAGTTAATCGAACTAAGTTTCAATTTAATCTTTTAGTCGCCAAATCTTGAAATGGGATCTGAAATTAGATGTGGGATTTGATCTGAAAATGGCAAATCGTTAATCCTGATGATCCTGATCAGGAAAATAGAATAAAATTATTAAATGATAGCATTGTCATTGGTCCTGGACATGTGAGCAAAAAATTTCGGATTAATCTGACCTTTTAAAATGGATAAAAATATTGAGTTCAAAGACTCCGTTACTTACAACCGAAGTTTATAAAAACATGTTAAAAAAATTGGCATCTGCTATTTCTATTGTATGAAATTGAAACTTCGGGGGGAAATTTGATCAAGCAAGGGAACAACCTGATGAAATAATGGATATTAATCATGATAGCTGAAGTAAATTTGAGAAAAGCGACGAACATGAAAGTTTGAGTCGAAAGGAAGATTTTTAAACACGTAAAGAACTCCATCAAAAAAGATATAAAGCCACAAGACAATTCACCCTGTCAAAAAGACAAGCAAGAAAAGTTCAACATGTTATTTGTCGATCATCTAAGGACAATAAAACTACAATAACTTAAACAAAACTTGACAGTTTTTCCTAGAGAGGGAAAAGTGTCTGATTTGTGTATCCTTTATTAAAGCCACGCGCATTTGAAACATTTTAATTCTGTTTTATTGGATATGTTTATTGGATGGTTCTCAAATTACCAAAGAAAAATTTAAAAGTACGTAAGTATACTTTCTCTTAATCAAATTCATTAAAATTGTGATATTTATAATAATATAATGATATACAATAAAAAAATGATAAAAAGGATTGGCCACCCCACGCGAGTGAGTAAATATTAATGTAGCACCGTTCAGCTACTCAAGGGCTTTTGGCGACGTACCTCGAAAGTCTGAACCACGGTCAAGTGACGAGGATGACACCTGAGCTGGCACCCCTTCTCCTAACTACCACACCAACAGTCGCCCTGCGAGACCACTAACGTTAGTATCGATTTTTTATGTACAAGTTTTGCACAGTTGTCGATATCTTACGAAATGTTTTCAATTTCGATATAAATTCCAACGAATTTTTACCAACGCAGACCGACTTCTTTATTCATTCTCGAACGAACAACACACAGAGAGAAAGAAGAAACAAAGTACACGAAAGAGAGGGGGTTCCGTTTCTTTCGTATAAGAGGGGTGAGGTGAAAAGGGATGATGCAATGAGCCCATATAATATCCCGCCCCACGTTGAAATAAATTTCAAGCATACATCAATACAGAAGAAAACTGGTACAAATTATCAATAAACACAAATTGTTACAATTGTTACAAAATGATCCAAAATATGCACAAATATCAAAATAACAAATACAACAAATATCAAAATAATAAGCAAGAAAAATATACAATTATGCATAGGATTTTAAACTTGCTACAGGCAGAATCGCGATGCTATTGATAGACCTTTTCAAAAGGTTCTCTTTTATTTTTACTTTAGCAACACGTACCAAGCCATCTGAACCAGGTATGACTTCCGTGATTCTGCCTAAGTACCATTTGCACGTAGGCATACAATCTTCCTTTAATAACACTAGAACTCCTACATTAAGATTATTTTGTTCAAACAACCATTTTGTTCTTTGTTGTAGATTAGAAAGATAATCTCGATGCCATTTGACCCAAATAATGCATTTGTCCCACTGCACGGTGGTCATCAGATCGAAATCACAACTCGACAACTCCGGTCATTAGCTCCGGACATGACCACTCGGCTACCGTGGCCAAGCTTTGGTGATGAGCCACGGTCAAGTGACGAGGGCAAAAGCTGGAACCTCACTCTGCAAACTTCAACACCATTTCACTTTGAAAGCTTGAAGCTACGAGAGAAATAACGTGCGCCAGGTCTTCGGTGTCACTGCTCGACAATATCAGGTACGTATAAGCGACCATGATCGCTCTGCTACAAGGGTCACGAAATGCACTCAAAAATTGGAGGAAAAGGCAATTCCAGGGAACCTTCATTACTTTTGCTCTTTCGGGTATTTTGTATTTGATGGGGATAGTGTAATTTCCATTAAAAATCATTACGTTTACATATTAAAAGTCACGTAACACTAAGTATCAAAATGTTGAACAATTTAACTAGTTCCTCGTAATTTTTTTTGTAAGGGTTTCTTTTAGTATAAAATTACCTGAACCAAACTCTTGACGATGCAATTAGTAAATTCGACGTTAAATTTTTGATAATTGTTTTGGTTCTTGAGGATTCTAGTTTTTCCTGACGGAACTATAAGCTATTGTTACAACGTAACAAAAAAAATCCCTATATTTAAATGGAGGTTTCGCACTTTAGGCGCTATGCACTTTAGGCACGGCACAAATTTTGTTACGGAGTGACCGATCGTATAGTGTGGAGTTTTTACTTTTTAGCAGGAGAACTATTTTAAGTAACCCTTGCAAATTTATAAAGTCAATATATGGAAAGCACACTTCACACACAATGCAATTGAACTGGAGCACGACTTAAAATAACTCGTTGATTTATTTAAAAACATTCAAAGCATTAGGATTTTTAGCGCGGAGTCAGGAATTGCAAGAGAAATTTGAATTAAAAACATTATGAATTAACAACTTACAAAATCTACACTTTTGTGGAGGAGAGTTCCGTCACCTCATTTGAGTGATACAGCAGGCCGACTGATTTCTTTTTCCAGAACAACCCTGCGTTCTCGCCAATACAGGGCTGCTCCGCAGTACAACCACACTGTACCACCACATTTGGAGCGTAGCGCCTAAAGTGCGAAACCTCCATTTAAATATGGGGATTTTTTTTTTTTGTTACGTTGTAACAACTATGTAGCAGAAAAAATATCAAAACATTAAATTAAGATATCCGACTACCCTAAAATTGTGAATTTTGCCGAAAAATTGACAAATTTTCTTTGCGATTTTATTTTATAGGCCATCTTATTGGCTCTAGAAAAATACCAGGTTTATTATTTCCTGTTCACTAGAACAAAAACTGCAAGTGTTTTAGTAAAACCAGATGCCTTTACTTTAAACAATATATATATATATACTTTAAAACGCATTTTACTCGAAATGTGTCTTTTTGAAAAAACTTAAGCGGGGACAGCGATTGCTCAAAAAAGTATTGAAAGTAATTAACTGAAATCTTTTGTGTATGCTCTGTTTAATATAGAAGTGTTTTAACCTTCAGATTTATCAATCACTGTTTTATTACAAAATTTACAGTCCCCCTTATGTTAATATATCACTTTTTTAAACAATTTCATATAATAACTGAGATAAAGGGCTCTAGTTTTTGTAAAAATTAAAATCTCTTATCCTGAAAGTCATCAAAAATGAATAACATAGCAACACATCGAAATTGAAAATTTGTTCTTAAACTTTTGGTACAGAATGGGCCGTATTTATGTTATTTTTTGTCAATTTTCACCCATTTTTTCCATTTTAGTAATAATTTTTTTTCTCTTAATTTTAGCGTATTTTTCTTAAAGTGTACTAAACAAATCGAAAAACCACAAAAAAAATCCTCTTATCTCCATTTTTTTAAGATGTCGCAAGTAGTTGGATACCTTAAGCCACGTAATTTTTAAAAAATATTCCTAATTTTTTTTCCAGAGTTCTCGGTGAGTTTTGGGTGTAACTTCTGGATTTTTCTATAATTTCGTTACTGCATTGTAAAGTTCGTAGGAAATATCCCTTGGTTGAGAAACTTTGTTTCCCTATGTGCGTGGTGCCTAAAATTATTGGAACCCGCATTCTTCCCTGCTTCCAACATAATGACCGCGGTGACCTAGTGGTCAAGGTCACGGAATCGTGGGTGGCGTGTCATTAGTTCAAACCTAGTATAGCTGAAGATACACCATGCAGAGGGGGCCAATGCAAGTTAAAGATGTCAAGGCTCAAATGTCCTCAGTTGGAGTGGAGTGAGTGAATATTAACGTCGCACTGTCTTAGCAACTCGAGGGCTTTTGGCGACGGTCCGCATAATTTTGAACCATGGTCAAGTGACGCGGACGACACCTGAGCTGGCACCCCCTCTCCTAACTACCACACCAACGGGAGGACGTTTGAGCTCTCGACAGATTTGCATCGGTCCCCGACACGGCGGGTCTTTAGTGGTACTGGGATCGAACTCATGACACGCTAGCCATGATTCGATGCCTAGACCACTTGGCTACCGCGGCCACTGGAGTGGTGTGGAAGTTATGTAGAAGTTAGGAGAGAGGGTGTCAGCTCAAGTGTCATCCTGGTCACGTAACGATCACGTGGTTCAAAATTACGAGGTCCGTCGCCAACAGCCCTCGTGCAGCCTTATAGTACAACGTTAACTCTCCCCCCCCCCTCACTCTCCAATGTAACTTGAAGTGACAAAAACGTATTATGCAGCATTTCGGAAGGAATATTATATTTTATGTTAACTGCTTCTATCAATTCATCCATATTATTGGGCGAAGTTTGATATTGTATCGAGTTAAATTGTATCTTTGCTCCTGAAAACATTTTTTCATTTTACTTTTGCAACGGGGTGATATTTAACTGAAGCAAAATAATTTATTACGATCAGCGAATGTTATTAGAAAAAAATAGTCATAATTCGTAATGATTAGGCCAGATATACTCAACCTTTTTATCGCCAAGCTGCATACATATGACAGATATTTTACACACGGGCCGCAATATGAGGGTTAAGGGGGAAAACATAAGACCAAGACAATATTGGACACTTAAAATGTGGAAAATTGATCAAAGTATTGAAACTCATTTTGGGCTTTTAATACTACATTAATCTCTATCAAACACACACATAATTTCGGTTTTATGCATTTTTTACGGAGTTATAGGGTAGTTTCCGTTCTCTTTCATCCATGATCAAGCTCCTGGTTTACATTCTACTGCCATATGAACAAAGTTGCCATGCCGTTTGTCAAAAGAGAAAAAATCAAATTATCAAAGTATCTATTTTTATTTCAAATATTAATTTATCAAGTGCAGAATGGCAGCAAAGAAGAGTTTTGACTGAAATCAGTATTATTTGTCTATAATTAAAACTCAGTTTTACCCATAAAATAGTCACTACCTCCAGTTCAGTTCGCTATTTCACTGTTATTTATTATTACCAACCGTTACAGTTATAAATAGAAAAAAATCTTACAATTCGTACCCGTACGACATCGACAGAAAAATTGGTAGATCTGATTCCTTGATTGATGGAATTTCCTGCTACATTTTTAATTAATTGTTCTTAAATAATTGAATTTTTTAGTGCAACGGGCTATTAGCGGGCCACTTGGAAAAGCCCGTGGTCCGCAGGTTGAGTATCGCTGGATTAGGCTAACATAACAATTGAAAGATGAGTTAAAACAAATGACAAATGTCGGGAAACAGATTTTGATTGAGCGAGTGAGTGAATATTAACGTCGCACGGTTCAGCTACACGAGGGCTTTTGGCGAAGAGCGAGTGAGTGATTTTGGGGTTTATTGGCGCAAGAGCCGATTTCGGCTATACTGCGCCAAACATTTGTTTTAATATCTGTGGTCTAGACGTAAAGAGAAAGAAAGAATGAATTGAATGACAAGAAAGAGGGTCGAAAATAGAGAAGGATCACTAGGGTACCTCGGGTTCGTGAAGCCCGTGTTTACCAAAGACAGTAAACCCCGTGGGAAAAGGAAAAGATCACTAGGGCACCTCGGGATTGTGACACCCGTACTCACCTAAAGAAGGTGAGCCCCCTGAGGGTGCTTTTGGCGACGAACCTCGTAATTTTGAACCATGGTCAAGTGACGAGGACGACACCCGAACTGGCACCTCCCTCTCCTAACTACCACACCACATCAACGGGAGGATGTTTGAGCTCTCGACAGCAGATTTTGATTGAAGACTTCGTAATTTCGTGCTGCATCTTATAATTCCTCGCCTATATTTCCCGTTTAAATATTCACTTGCTACTATTATGGGCCGGGGGGAGGCAGTACTATACTTATGTAATTTGCGAAAAAGTTCAAGGACAAAAACTATCACAAACGAAGGGATACTACAAAAGAAAGGCGCTGTGTAAATGTTATCTACGGTGCTCTGTGTCAAACAATTACAATTTAGAGAATTCAGGTATAAAAAACACTTCCCGTGATAATTGTTTTTCAAAATTAAACACTTACTAGAATCACTTATTCGTTGGAGAACTCTTACAAAGTTTCGAAAACGTGAGCTCTTAATTAAAAACTCATCCGGTTGATTAGATTGCTCAAAATCTTGTTCGTTCGTGTTTTGAAGTGCATTAGCAGACTCACGTTCAGTAGAATCGTTAACTGGCTGAACAGGACATTTGTCACCCTGATCTGTCGAACTTCCGGCGATAGTTGCTTCATCTTTTTCCTCACTGGTAGTAGTAGAGTCTGGTGCAGGAGGTTCCACTGCAAAGAAATGATACAATCCGTTTTTTTAATCAACGATTTTAGAGGTTATAAAAAGTTTATTTTACAAATACACACTAAAATAGCGCCTATGGCATTGTTGCTCATGCTCTCCAATATTTTTCGACAATAGAATCAAGACTTATTAGTGTACGGCACACGTCCAAATATTCAACGGTCATTGGCTGACCAGAGTACAGTCCGGTGAGTCGGCGATACCAATTTTATAGAAATGAGATCTCATGTCATGTCAAAAGTCTAAAACCGACGCTGAACGTCACTGGGAAATGGAACGCGAAGCATTCCTACATCCCATATTGAAGATGTTGAATGTTGCCTTATGTTGAGGAGCCTTGATGGAAAAGTGTGTCGTGATTGGATGATAGGATGTGGCAAGGAGGCGTGGTTAGTGGAGCTGCTTTGGAGGCAACCGAATTTGGCAGGAAAAAGTCCTGCAGTGAGAGGACTGTATGCCAATAGAAGAAGTAGCCTGGATGCCAGTGGCTGAGCATTCCCTGCGAGGTGGCACACGATTGGCTGCACTGATACGTTGGAAAAAGTCTAAACTGAGCTACGGCAGTTTTTTTAGGAGCTTTTTAGCGCGTTTTTCACGCAGTGTAAAAAAAGCGCTATTGGGACGCAAATTTCGTCCTCGTCCCATATTTTGTCGTGCTTTTTCTTAGCCAACAATTAACCGATTGACCTCGGGTTTTCGGTATTTGGTCGCATTTGTGCCCTAGATGAGCCGAATCATATTTAAATTTAACAATTTTAATTTTTTTTTAATTTTTTAAGTATAGTACTACTTTTTGTTAGTAAAAAGTTCATTAGTTGCATTATTGTAAAATACAACAGATTAAAAACGCGCTAAAATTACTTGGCCATGCCAATGATTGATATCTTGTTTTTTAGGAGCCTCAGGCATGCAGGATGGGTTCCTCGTGTAAGATTGTCAAGTTCATGTCATTCAACATCTCCGCAGCTTCCATTTTAAAATTATACTTAAAAGTCATTAATAATAAAAAGCCTTAAGGAAATAAAGGTTGGAATCCTCGTGGGTCTTTGAACCCTTTCTTAGCAAGAAAGTCAGCATGCCAATTATAACCATATTTAACTTGGAAAAACATAATATACACACTCACAATTCGAAATAAGTAGAATTAAATTCGCTTTAGACGAGGGTTATTGAACCTTTTTGTAATTTGGAACTACGTTTTCGAGACGGAATGAAACCCAGTCTAATTATTATTAATTTCTATACACTAAGAAAATACTCTGTTGCAGTGATTCTTAAACTGTGGGTCCGTGAACCCACGGGAATCCCCATCGCCTTTTCTGTGGGTTTGTGAAGGTCTCATTTAATGTTAAGATTTTCCTGTTTTATAAATTTTGAAAGGCCTCGTGGAAAAATTGAAAGATGTACCACCTTAGACTAGATCACTTAATTGCAGCCAATGAAAAAAACTACTCTATAAATATAAAAATGGATTTTTAGCGCGTTTTTCACGTATTGTAAAAAAAGCGCTATTAGGACGCAAATTTCGTCTTCGTTCCATATTTTGTCGTACCTTTTTCTCAGCCAATAATTAACCGATTGACCTCAGGTTTTCGGCATTTGGTTGCATTTGTGCCCTAGATGAGCCGAATCATATTTAAATCTAATAAATTTTTTTAAAACTTCTTTTAAATTTTTTTTTTAAGTATAGTACTACTTTCTGTTAGTAAAAAGTTCATTAGTTGCATTATTGTAAAATACAACACGTGAAAAACGCGCTAAAATTACTTGGCCATGCCAATGATTATCTTGTATATAAGACCTCACTTCACTCCAATACTGTTCAACCGATCACTATAAAAATTGGTATGTATATGTATTTTTTTGTTAAAAAGGTTTTTATGCTATCGTCTTTGTTGAAGCTCCCACCAGGTAGCGCTACAGCATATCAACTTCTGTACCATTCAATTAACTGCCAAGTTGCAGCATGGTCACCAAAAATGATGCCAATTTGGCTCTATCACCAACATTTCGCTATGTTTCGATTGAATTATCATAATGTAAGGAACGGCGTTGTGCTTGCGAATCTCACAATTTTAAAAAAATAAATGCAACAGAAAGTAATATTAACGTATTACACATCCATATAAATTATTTAGACTATTTTAAGCGTTCATTACACAAAATTAGTAACAATGTGTTACTTTTGCTGAGCAGAAATCACCTTATAAAGGTGTTTTCAAATATCAACCACACGAGAATTATACGTTATAAATAAACGTTATAAATAAAAGAAATCCGTTTCATCAGCTATTATATCTGCAGACTTAAAATTCAATATCTTTTTTTGTTTGATTTGCAATTCACGTAAAATTAACTCATTAAAACTTTATCCTTCAATCTGCATTGTTTAAGGGGACATTGTACGGTTTATAAGCAAAGTTTTTAATTTAAAGGTTTCCAAAATTTTTTTGGTTGTCTCCTATGTAAAACAGATTTTGTGCTAAAAATTTCATAAAAAGCTAGCCATTTAATTTTTTAAGGACAAAATATTTCTGAAGTGATTTTAAAATGTGTGCTACTCTTTCGACAAAAATTTACGTACATTCATGAAATTTTATTTACAAGTATTTCAAACTCGGAATAAAAAGAGTTGGTATGGGTTTTACGATAACATGATTGGTATTTGTGCAGTATTTCTTTTTATGAATGCTAATTGAAAATTCATTAAAATATGTATACATTCCGAGTTCAATTATTTTTTTTAAAAATACGTATTGCTTTGATTCAAAAATGCATACCAATATTTATTACATGTACTAATAGCAATAGTTCAAAATTCAAAGTATTTTGCACAACTGAAAAAAGCCTTAGCATTTTAAAATGAAGACAAACTCTAGTTACTTTTTCTTTCCGAGATAAGTTTAAAGTTTTGATTTGCCATAGAAATGTGAATGAAAACGAACGTAAAAAAAATCTCAGAATTACGATAGTTTCTGTTCAAAGCCTTAATATTTTGTGAGGTTATAGGAAAGATTATAAAGAATAATTTAGGCTAGAAAAAATTATATTTGATTTTTTGGCCGATTTTTGTCAATTGAATCATATTGTGTCCTCTTAGTTTTTCAATTGAATCATATTGTGTCCTCTTAGTTTTTCAATTCACCCGTACCAAGAACGGGTATACCAGTTAGTAGAATATGCATTTCGATCAAAAATATTGATTCAGCTTTTCTTTATTTGCAACTAAATAGCCATTACTACTATGTAATATTTTCAAAAAATAGTAGAAACACACGTGCACCCGAGTCTTTCAAATATTACACCCGATATAACAACACGTGCAAAAGAAATAGTCTTCTATAAAAAAATTAAATACAGTTCAGTACGTGATTCATTTATGGGAAATTAGTATTTTGTAATATTTATAATTGGATGCTTACCGTTTTCAATAAAGGAGAAAAAGTATTTAAAAAGTCAGTTTAAGTAGCAGAGGCAGTCTTAGGGATTCTGAGGAACCTCTAAATAGTTCGGACAGCGTCAGAAGATTAGGAAAGGTGTTCAGAATTTTGAGGATCCACGATGTCATGCTGATACATAGAGGCGAGCCACGGCACTCGAAAGTTTAAGAGCCGCTGCTATGCTGTATTTAGCACGCACAATAGCATCCAGTATTTTGCAGAATTGTCTTGGTCTTACCTTGATACTTATCGCAAGGAAAACAACCTGTTGCCATAACTGGATGGTTTCATATCGACACAAAATTACAAACATTAATTTTTTTTTTAAAAAAATCCCCTGCGATACATATTAAACTCTGAAAATACAAGAGGGAGTGAATGTTATGTGAAATGTTAATCTAAATGAAATGTTAATCGAAATCGTAGCTAGACCCGATACATTGCTAACCATAATAGCAATTTTCTTTCACTCTAGGTCAAAATAAGTTTTATTTTTACATATATTCCAGTTAATTAAATATTTTACATTCAAATATCTTTCATACAGTTATCTGAATGTCTTAAGGTTAGAATTAAGTTTTTTCACATAACTGTCCAAGAACCCTTTAACCACAAAGAAGTGAAAAGGTATTTCTGGAGTAAATATGAGGTGGCTATTAAATAACCAGATTAGTTTTAAAAATTAACTTCATTGAAAATAATGTACAAATACATTTTAATCCCCTTCCCTACCAATACATAGCTGCACACGAGTTTTCTACAGTTCAAAACAGGGGTGTGGCTCATTAGGCATCACCATCTTCAGCAAGTCTGCCACTTTTGCCTTCAACTACTGATTGAAAATGTGTTCCCATTAATGCATTCTTTACTCTAAAAGACATAAAAATCGTATGGTGCGAGATGCGGTGAATACGGTAGATGCTCGAGTTCAGTAATGCGTTTGTCCGCCAAGAACTGCTTGTGTACCTGGACGTTGCTCTCATGTCAGGTTTTTCAGTACTAGTTTTATGCAAATTCTTGGTCAAAATTTTTCTTATTGTCTCTATGAATGTTAATAATATCTGACATCATCCGAACACTCAAACGCCGGTCTTTGCGCGATTTCCTTATTTTTCTCTTTTTAACGGTTGAGGATGTTAAAGATCGATCGGAAAGTTTATCTTCAACAAGCTCCAGATCTTCCAGAAATCGTTTCTACTATTCAAAAATTTGATTACGTGAGTGCAATTACCACCAAACATTTCCTTTAATAATTTGGAACATTCAATTTAATTTCACGAGAAGTTCCAAATGTATGCCCCCCTCGAGTTTTAAGTTTATCAAGATCGCGGCACTTCGACACAACGTCTTACTCAAGCAAGGATGAAAAACAAAATGAGCTAGATAGAGGGACGGAAAAACGTACCGCCAGCACCAAAAAGATCAACTATGTTCCATTCACAATCCATCACACTAAGCCTAACGGCTAAGTTGGCCAAGCCGTGGCACGCGAAGACTTATTGAAAAATTTTAAAATTTGATAAGATAAAAACAAATAATTTCTTACAATTTCGTTGAAATACGGTTGTCCCTGAGGCAACCTTATTGATCTACCAGACCTATTTATTGACCTACAGAATTTCCTCTCTTTAAATACACTTATTGAAATACAATAAAAAATTATTAGGTACACAATACTCTTCAATGTCGAGTGCATTGGCTTTCCAAAGGAAGTGCACTCGCGAGATTTTGAAATTTGAGGAAGGATGCCTTAAAATATATCTTGAAGAAAACAATGAATTGCCCAGTGAGTGCTTGCTACTAAGGAATGGAGGTTAATATCATATACTTCATCATATACTTTCAAAAAATCGATTTTTCAATTTTAGTTCCAAAAAATAGTGCATATTTTTCTGAACCTAAAAATTTATAATACTTATGTTTGTTGATAAAATAGCCCTAAAATATGAAAAATAAAAATGTAACCAAACGACCACGCCCCTTTTGACTCAGATTTTTTTTACTTTTTCTCTCTCAAAAGCGTATTTTTTTGCATTTAGGTACATTTTTTAAAAAAACTATTGCACTATAAGATTCCAGATTTTTTTATACTTCTATACAAGATACCTATGCATATAGTGAACCTAATTTTTTTCTATTAAAATAGTGCCTAAATTTTTAAAAATGGTTTTATGCATAAAAAAAGCAAAAAAATAAAAATTTTCCAAATTTTAAAAAAGTTTCATAATTTTTTTAAAGAAACTATACTAAATTTTCACTAAAAAAATAGGTTCACTGTCTTGTGTGTGTGTGTATTGTTTTTATGTATGTGTAATAAGTATTTTGCATAAAAAGATACTTTTTTAAAAAATGGTACCTAAACATAAGTATGTATTATGAGTTCTCAAAAATTATGTATTACTTTAAGAAGGAAAAAAACTTTTGAACTAAAAAGTTATTTTTGTAGTTCTACAGAATAATTAAATTATCTTTATTAAGAACGTAAAATATCTAAGCTCTATTGAAAATTTTAAAAGATATGTCTCATAAACAAAGGGTCTTAATTTTGGCATTTTACACTTCCGAGCATGTCCTGGTTCCCTTAAATAATTTGAAATTAAGACTATAGGTAAAAATTTAGAATTTTTCCTCTCCTAACTCCTCTAGCACTTTTTCTCATTTCCAAAACTCCAGTGTGGTGGTACGCCGTACGTGTGGTTATAGATCTACAATTTGCGCTTGTTCTTGCAGGGGAGCAAGAGGAGAGTGTTGAAAAACTCTCTCATTGTACTCTCTACTTTGCATTTCATCAGACAAAAGCTTTTTAAGCTTTTCTTCATGGAATGTTAAAAACTGTTAGTAAAAATTTTTTGTTTATTTTTAATTCATTTTTGAAAGTGTAACTGTACTCTTATCAGATACCTAATATAATTATCCAATTGAATAAAGTTAGAAATATTAAAACAAAACTAAATAACTTTTCCAAATTTATTGAAGAAATTAACATCTTTGAAGATAACTTATTTAGCGTTTCTCCTACAACTAAAATAAAACTACAGAAAAAGGCCAAACTGATATAATAATTATATTAAATTTAAAGCCGGCTGGGTGGCGCAGTTGATTTGGCGCTGTCCTTATATGCCCATTTGCGGATTCGACCCCGACCCGGGGATTTTCATGATGCAAAAAATCGTCCCCACACATGTCCTATGATAAAGAGGCATGTTAAACATAACTAGATTTCCTGTTTGTGGCTTGGGTGCTCTCGGCAAAATTAAATTCCTTGTGCAATTTCTCATCGTCAGAGCTCAAGTGCCTCCCTCTGGGAAGGAAAATGGGCTTCATAATTGCAATTGGTATCCACCTATTGGTGCCACACTAAAAACTGATACTGGCTTCAGGGGAATGCACCAAGTCTGCAATGATAGCTACAAATCCGCAGCCCCTTTAGAAAGAATGTTAAATTTAAAATCGGTGTTTGCAGAGTTGCCCTCAAAAAGTATATACCGTAAAATCCAGCATATAACACGCACTTATACTTTCAAGCTGCGATTTTTAATTTTCAGGTATATTCGCCGTATAACGCGCACACCTTTTTTCTTAGGAAGAAACCTGAAATGTACGAGCGTAAAGCTATTATGTTTTGAAGACATTTATTCAAGATACTATTCCAAGCATTGGAAAAAATTAGTATATTCCTAGAATTGCAACCCTTTTAGTCTATATGGAATGCCAATATTTCGATATATATAGAATTCTCATTTTTTCCCCATATTTAAAGCTCTCATTTTCATAGCCGGTGCATAACACGTACCCGTAAATTTCTATCTTATTTTTTCAATTCCTACTATTAGCTCACTCTATTCATCTTGTTCAAATTTTCAATCGTTAATAAAATGCATTTTAAAGCACTCAATTGAGCTGAAATTTTAAATACACACTTATTTTGGATGACAATACAGTAATTTAATTATAATTAATAATTAATTGATCAAAACTAATTATTCAAACTACAAATACAGCCACAATAGCATCATTTTTAGTGACTTTGCGGCCATTTTGGCGTGTCAAAACTTGAAAAGGTTTTTTCTCACAGAAACTAGTTTGATTATCACGCGACAAGGCGCCAAGCAGCGTTTTGTTGTAGCTGGAAGGGAATTTAAGATGGCGGCCTAGCGGTAAAACATCGTAAGGAAGATAATTTTAAAGAATCGTTCGGAAATACATTGAAATATATTTCAAATTAAAATTTTGGAAGAGATTGAGAATAACCAAGATCGATCAATAAATAAAGAATATAAATTTTATTAAAGTAACATGTACTACTAATAATATTATGCAGTACATAATAATCTTATTACATCCTTTTATATAGTAATTATATATAATACTAGCTTTTACCCACGGCTCCACTCGCGTTAATGTCTTTAAATAACTGTCAAAGTCGTAATCATTATCATTAGAAAGTAAGTAATATAATATGGTAATTTTTTTTATTGCTTGACTGGAACCAATAAAATTTTAAAATTTTAAAAATTGAGCTTAGTTTTAAAAAAAAACTGAAAACGTAATTTATTATAATAATTAAAAACAAATATTCAATAACTTAAACTATTAATATTTTTAAAAATCGAAAGTATCTACGTTTAACATGTAATTCCTCTTTAAAAGAACTCAAAACAGAATACTATTCTAAGATGCTACTGTATACCATATTATATGTTCTTCAGTCAGTTGCAAATATGTGATGATTTGCGCATTAGACACACCGATCAGGCTACATATAGTTGGCCATGGGGAAAACATTGCTTTTACAAATGCACCCCACCCCTGCTACCGGAAATGTTAGCTTTGTTAATAGCAACAATAAAACTGGAAATTGAACTTGTTTGAATTGAAATGGTAGGTCAGTGGGGATACTTGGAATTCGAGGTATGATGAGACTATCCCTTTTCATGACATATGTTCAAATATTGGCACCAAGTATATTCTTCATCAGTTTTGGGATCCAAAGCTTCGTTCCTTTACATAGTCGAGGAGCATCGAGATTTTGCATAACTGGTACATTTAGTTTTAATTTAAGTTTATGTAAAGGTACACCCGAAAGTTCAAATGAATTTAAGAACTCTGTAGGATATGAAGTGCTTTGTTCTTTATCCATGATTGTATTCATTGATAAATGTTTCTTCAATTCCCCCCGCCCTCCCTCGTACGTCGTTTGAATTTTTAATGTTGATTTTATGGACAATGTCATTGTTAGGCGCCAATATTGATCTTGCGCGCAACCCCACTGATCCCTATTTAAATTTTGTTGCAAGCCCGGGTAAATTTGAGCAATAAGATTTACATCATTTTCTTCAACATTACTAAATTCTCTGAAAGTAAAATATAACCTCCAGCATTTGCGTTCAAACATCCATAACCGATTTTCTATTGCGTCTCTGCATAATGTTCCGAATCTTACTTCATTATGAATATACACTATCATATTCGTTTTCAGACTGAATTTTTCAACTTTTCCCCATAAGCCTGAATTCACCAGCCAATATATAATAAAGCTACCATTCCTCCTATAATATCTGTACTATCTCGTAAATCCTGAAGAGTCCGATTTAACGCTTCTATAGCTTTCTTGTGAGACATCGTACTTTCATCCCATACTAAAAGCTTACATTGTGGAAGCATCCTGCCTTGAGAGCTATTTTTTCTGAAATTTCAGATGAGTGAATCTTCAAATGCAAGATTAAGCGATAATTTTAAAACCGTAAGTGCAGTACGACCGTTGATCAGTAAAATCGCGGCTATACCAGAAGAAGCCACAGCAACTGCTATCTTCTAGGTTTTTCTGATGGTCATTAATAATAAGTTTAGCAAAAACGTTTTTCCTGTTCCTCCAGGGGCTTCGAGAAAAAAGAGTGCACCACTACCGGATTCTATTTTGCGTAACACTTGTTGGAAAACGTGACTTTGTTCTGGAGTTAATTGAGGGATAAATTCTGTTACTTGATGTTGCAATGCTATAAAATCATAGTTTAGTTCTCAAGCAATTCCATCGAAGCCCTTTCCGTCGACACGTCTA
Source organism: Trichonephila clavata (assembly GCA_019973975.1). NCBI lineage: Eukaryota > Metazoa > Arthropoda > Arachnida > Araneae > Nephilidae > Trichonephila > Trichonephila clavata. Next base: position 77,538 of record BMAO01037846.1, read on the forward strand.
GGGCTAATCATTCCAAAATCATGTAACTTCTTCCTAACCATTCTGAAAACCTTTATTACGTTTCGTGGTAGATGTGTTCATTGAATTGTTTTTTGTCGCAAAATATCTTCCGCCATGTAGTCTTTGTACTTATTCCGAAAATTCAAAGTAATAAATACTTTCAAAACTAATCAAAACTACTACAGTAATCAAAACTTTTGTGAAACTGTCAATTAATATCAACATAGAATTTTAAATATCACGCGTGCGCAATTCGCTAAACTTTATTTCGTTTCCCTCTTTAAAAAGTGGGAGAAAATTTACATTAAAATATCTGGGATTGTCGGAATAGAGAACTTATTAGCCAACTTGGCGACATTTCTCGAAGTTTGAATTTGACATTTAACAAACGTAACGTAATAAATGTTAGACGTTTAATAAAAAACCATTTAAAAAATTGCTTTTTGTAAAGATGCTAAATTACACTATGTTTCAGTTATTTGTTGCAAATGTGAGAAAATTTTTATTAAAATTTCCATTATTGACTAAATGCATAATTTTGCGCCAACTTGGCGGGGAGTAAGCAACGTCAACGTTTTACCCGCATAGTTCCCGTAGGAATATGGAGATAAAATATATTTTATGTTACTCGCTGATAATGTAGCTTTCCATTGGTGAAAGCATTTTTAAAATCGGACCAGAAGTTCCCGAGATTGTCGGTCTGTCTGTTCCGGCTAGACAGACAGACAAAATTTTAAAAATTGAATTTTTGATATAAGTACCTTATATACCTTTAAATGCATTTAGCAAAAGGTTGCTAATTTGAAATTACAAACAGACACTTCAATTTTATTTATTTGTATAGATTCATACAGTATGATTTAATACTAATTTATTATAATCAGAAAAAAATTAATAGAAATATAGAAAAGAATAATCGTATTGTATTATAATAAAAATGATGTATAAGAATACTCATAACATAATTATAAATAACAAAATAAGAAAAATAAATAAATAATGTAATATTTATTTTTAAAAATCGAAAATGTTTATAAATAACGAATATTATAGGACTATTACATATAATAATAGTTGTATTTTTATATTATATTAAAATATATTAAAATTAATAATGAATATCAATTAAAAAGCACTGAAAACTTACAATATTCCAAAAACTGCAAGTTCCTTCAACGAATTTCATCGAACAAGGAACGTACAAAAAGCACTTTTAAAAAGTAAAATAAAGTTAAAACAGACGATTTATAGCAATAATAAAAATTGCAACACTCATTCTTTTAAAAAAATATATCCTAGAACTCACCCATGATACTAATTCGAAATATCCGTATTTGAAAATAGCATCAAATGTAACAGAAGACTGAAATAATAGTTTGATTCGGAAATGCAATGAAAATGATTAAATTGTTAAAGAAATCGAATTAAAATCGTCTGAAATTAATAGGATTACCGCAGGAACTAAACCAATAAAAATTATTTCTAATATACGTTATCTCCATGGCAACTACATCACCTGACGATAAAATATCAAGGTATCAATATTGTAATGTTATCGCCCCTCTTGGCGAGAATAAACAACTTGGCGCGTGCCCCGTGATATCAAACTAGCTCCGGAAACCACTATTGTGTAGATTACTTAGTTAAAATACGGAAAAGTGTTGATTCCGCACAAAAATGGAGCAAATCAGCTATTCTGCAAATTAACAAGATAATCTGCACATTAACGGGTTTCGAACTTTAAGGGTAACATATATACATCTCAATACAAACATATCAAACTAGTAATGATTGACAGTGGGAGATAGTATGAAGTACACGCGCCTAATGGCTTAAAATTACTTACAAGTATTGGAATGAGAGATTGAGCCTCCGCTAAGGTTTGCAGATTCTTCTGAAGTCTGAAAAAGAAATTTGCAAGCTAGAGTAAAGAGAATGAATTTCTAATCAAAATACTTTATGCAAAGTTGTTTTTTTAACGATTTCAATTACGATTCGTAATAAATAATAAAATGATAGACACGAATTAAAAGTTTTATATTCGAAAATCTGCAAGAACGTTCTATGTTCCATAGCGAAATCCTCTGTTAGGATTCTGTTAATACAGGCAAGAAGATATGAGTGAGTGAATATTACGTCGCACTGTTCAGCTACACGAGAGCTTTTGGGGACAGAGCTCTTTATTTTGAATCATGGTCAAGAGACAAGGACGACACCTGAGCTAGAACCCCTCTTCTAACTTCCACATCACACCAATTGGAGGACATTTGAACCTCGACATTTTTAACGTGCATCGAGAAGTTTTAAGAAAAAAAAGACCTTTTATTATGAGATAATTAAATCAAGTCATGTTTTTCAGTAATTATAAGCTTCTATAACGATTTAATTAAATTTTAGATTTGAATGTTTGTGTGATTCCATGGTAGGCAACAAAAAAGAGATCGAAATATATTACCGAAAAAAAAGAGATCTTAGATCTTTAAAAAAAAAAGAAGGGGGGGGGTAAATCAATTGGCTGAAACTGTTTATAAGAAACATTCATTGACTTAAAAAGTGTTCATAAACCTCACATCAACTAAAATTTTGACTCCCAAGCCAAAATCCTGACGCGCGTCTGCAGTTTCACCTCGAGAATCTTGCTTTGTAATACGCTCTGTAAAAATAAATCCGTGACTATAAGCTTCACAAATAGCTAAAAGTGTTGCCATGATATTGCAAAAAAGTGTGACTAACTACAATTTGAAGAGAACTAAAAAAAAAGGATGACTATCATGAACAAGTTGCTCTCAAGAAGCCAATCGTCTCTTGAGTGAACAAAGCCAAGAAATGGTCTTGTCTAAAAAGTACCTAAATAGGATGCATAATTATTGGAAAAATTTAATATGTTCAATTGATAGTAATTTTCGTATTTTCGGCATCAAAAGAGAAAAATATGGCTACAAAAACTCATGCACAGATCTAAAGGGAATCTTTTTTTCGATTGTCAAACATGGAAGGGGCATAATAGTTTGGGAATGCATAGGAAGTCATTGGGTTGGTAATCTGGAATTTATTGAATCACAACAATGTACGAAAATTAAATATAATACTGGAACTTCTTCTTTAGCACGACAGCCCGGGGTGGGCCAAGGTTTTCCTCAGAACATCCCTCCATCTTGTCCTCCGGGAGGCGACAGTTCTCCAATTGGTCCCTTTCAGCACTTTAAAATCTTCTTCCACACAATCAGTCCATCTCAGCTTGGGTCTCCCTCTGGGTCTGTTCGAGATGGGTTTATAATTAAAGATTCTTGATGTCATAGATAAGGGATCCATTCGACAGACATGTCCCGCGAAAATACTGGAACTTATTGAAGTAAAATATCAGGCAAGTACCGAAAAACTTGTGGAGAGTGATGATTTTTACTTTCAGCAGGGAAAAGGTACCAAGCAAATGGTTTGCATTGTTAAAGCCATCGCTGTTTTATCATATCCCAAACCAATTCCTTAAGCCATCTCAGTCCCCAGACCTAAGCACAATACAGCATTTTTGGGATTTACTTGAATAAATAATCAAGGAGAACGTAATAACATCCAAAGAACTGCTCAAATTTGCTATAGTAGAGGAATGGAACAAAATAACCACAGAAAAGACAACTAAACAAGTTGAATCCCTGTCAAATATGTTGAAAGAGTTATAGAAAGAACGGAAAAGTATTAACTTTTAGTTACAATTCATTATCGTAAGCATGCTTGTCTAAAGTGCAGCCACGGGCCGCATGCGGTCCTAAGGCTTTTAAAATGCGGCCTAAATACAAATTATGAAAATATTTCAATTTACACATTTTTATTAAAAAAATAAATGTATGTACAAAATATGCTGCGTTAATTTTCTGTTCAACTGATGATTTTAAAAAAAGATTTCAAGATTTTCGAAAAAACGAAGAGTATTTCAATATATTATCTACCCCTTTTTTTTCTAGAAATAAATTACCTTCAAATGGAATGCATTGAACTGCAGAGTGACATTCAACTGAAAGCAAAATTTGGAATGTTTCTATACTGGAGTTTTATACAGATTACCTACACCGCGCGATAAATATTATCATTTTCACACTCGTGCTTTATTAATGTCTTCAGCTTTTGGTAGTACTTATATTTGCGAACAGTTATTTTCAAAAGAATGAAGCATACAAAAAAACAAAAATAGGACAAAGATCACTGACAAACATATTGAAAATGCATTAAGAATTGCAGCTTCGTCTATTGAACCCGATATCTATTTGCTTATTCAACACAAACGCAAATTTATTCATCTCATTAACTTGATTTTTTCCCCCATCTTTATGAAATCCAAACTACATGAAACGAAACTCTTACAAATTTAAAATAAATGTGTACCAATTCAAGTCTAATTCAAATTTTTAAAAAATTGTATTAAAAATAAGTTAATTTATTTTAATAAAACCACATAGAGTAAATTTTTATTTCAATTTGTAGAAAACAAATATATGTGCGGCCCAGAAAAAAAAAATTTGTAATGCGGCCCACAAGTGGTCTTAGTTTAGACACCCATGTCAAAGGTTTTTCCAGAGTACGCAGACTTCTGACGTGCACCGATTTGTGTCACTCTCAAGTTATACAATTTTTTGTCATTTTTTTGTAATAATCAGAAGATTGTGGCTAATATACTATTTGAATTTACGACGTTAGAAGAATCAATAAATACTTCATTTAATTAGCGATCTTTGTATGAATATGAAAGATGATCGTCTGTACGCTGACTTTCAGAGGCAAGTGTAACAATTGTAACTCAATATTTTTCTCTCTCTTAAGGAAAATTTTTACACATAGTCAAAAACTTACCTTCAAAGCTTCATGGTCCATTAGGAATACTGGATTCTTATAGGTATGCATAGTAAAACAGAATAAAATCTCAAAACTTGTTTCCACAACCAGAGGACAGTAAATGTTTGAAGGAATTAAAATATATTCGATCTTATTTCTCAAATGGTTTTTAGAAAATGTTTTTTTGAAATAAATTGATCTCGTCAATTAGTCTTTATGAAAGTCACGTGATACAAAATAATGTTGACTATAATTTGATTGGAATTTCGGTAATGTGTGGTTGGTAGAACAACGATTAAGGTAGTCTAATAGTTCTTCGATTTAACACTCTTTTTCATTGTGGAGTGAGTGAGTGAGTGAGTGAATATTAACATCGCACTTTTCAGCGACTCGAGGGCTTTTTCTGACGGATCTCTTAATTTTGAACCTTGGTCAAGTGACGAGGACGACACCTGAGCTGGTACCACCTCCTAACTTCCACACCATACCAAAGGGAGGACGATTGAGCCTCGATAGATTGAAAATGTATCGGTCCTCTTAGCACGGGGGTCTTCAGTTGTACAAGGATCGAACTCATGACACGCCAGCCACGAGTCCATTACCTTAACCACTAGGCTACCGAGGCACCTTTTCATTGTGGAATAATAAACAATAATGCACGCTAAAAACTCAACATTTATCAATCATCTTCATATACGTACATTTTGTCGATTTTCTTTAATAACTGATTGTCAATAAACGTCGCTATTAAAGGCAGCATGAGGGCTATTAGTGATGTAATTTTGAGCCTCAATCAAGTGACGAGGATGACACTTCAGTTGGCATCCCCCTCCACACAGACATGAGAACTTTGAGACTCGACAGAGAATACGTGCATCAGCTCCTCTGCCTAAAAGAACTTGAGTGTTTCCAGGAATTGAACCCACGAAACTCCAGAATCAATGCCAACTACGAATTCGCGACTATGGTTGTTTGGTATGCTAACGAAAGCGTGTACTCCAGGGTAGCGAATGGACTCGGTTCATCTGACGTCATAATCACATGACAATACGCTCAACAAATTCCCACGTGTTTGATTCGACTGAGTATTTTGGCGGCATTTTCGGATTTGCACCTACTATCATATAACAAAATAAAATCCTTTCTTTCCTTTAACTGAAAAGAAAATTTTTTTATTTTTATGCATTACTGATAGCTTTATAAATATTTTCTTGATTTCACATTTATATTTCTCTATCCTTATTGCAAAATTACATTTGTAAATTCTCGGAACACCAACCGCTAAATTATGTTGCTTGGCGATCGATTCCGGTCGCCAAAAAATTGACATCGCCAAGCCCCCCCCCTACTGTTCTACACTTTAACACTTATTTTTTAAGTATAAAGGAACTCTATAAACAAAGCTTACATCTAATACTGTAAACTAAAACTATGTATATATTTAATAACTATACGAAAAGCAATGTCCTAGAAAATATATTTAAAATATTTAGAGTTCCTAAGAAAATTTAAAGAATATAAAACTAGAATGTCAGCAAAATCAACCCTTAGCACACAACCACAAGTGTAATACGATTAGCTGTTATTGTTTACTTGCTATTCACGTTACAATCGACGGGGCCGCGGTAGCCTAGTAGTCAAGGTATCGGATCGTGGCTAGCGTGTCATGAGTTCCAGCCCAGCACCACTACAGACCCGTCGTGCAGGGGATTGATGCACGTTAAATCTGTCGAGAGCTCAAACATCCTCCCGTTGATGTGGTACTTAGGAGTGGGGGTGCCAGCTCAGGTGTCGTCCTCGTCCATGGTTCAAAACTACGAGGTCCGTCACCAAAAGCCCTTGTGTATAGCTGAACAGTACTACGTTAATATTCACTCACTCACGTTACAATCGACGAACGATCGTAGTGCCCTCTGGTGATGAATCGACTTCATATGGGCTTTAGTTATTGTGCATCAGGATTTGGCTGGCTTTCTTTGCCAAAGATGCTACGTTGTGCCAAACATTCGTTAATTTACGGTGGGGGAGTGAATATGATATTTAGTCCACCATTTCTTAAACTGTGGTCCCCAGACAACCAGGGGTCTCGAGCGCCTTTCTAATGGGTCCTTACCTCTAATTTATTATTTCACAGACTTTGGCTGCAATTTGTTGATTCTGCAGATTTCAAATATTACACCTGATATTTCAACATTTGTAAGGGAAATGTAGCACCGTCTATCTCAGGGGTCGGCAACCTTTTAGCTGCGGCGTGCCAAACCAATCTACCAATATGATTCAGCGTGCCATTCAATGGGATATTTTTTGAACAATTTAAGTCCCGCCATAATGCATATAGAGTTAGGGAATAGAGTTGTTGTTGTTGTTACTAATGCCACCTGTCTGACGTAGTCAGATCGAGGCCCACGAAATTCATCATGGCATCGGGCTAGATTGTACGCCTGTCATTAGCCGTAGCTTTGAGCACCATGCAGGTGACAGTACGATTTGGCTCGGTTCCACCCCAATTTTGAGGGAGAACACCCTGAGAGTGGTCAGGGGCCTCCCACCTCTCTTCCCCTTCCACCAACCTCACGAGAGGACCTGCTGCTCGACGGCTATTTAGAGAAGAGTACCCCCATTCCGCGAAGGCACTATACATTTACAAATATCCGTGCCTTTTCCGGAATTCGAACCCAGGCCCTACGGCACAGCAGTCAGCATCGCTAACCACTATACCGGATGGGCGACCGGGAATCGAGTAATACAATGAATGATATAGATGTTAATATAAATATTTACTTTTATTATATATTAATTTTTCATCACTTAAAAAGATATTTCTGAACATAATAATAAACAGCATAAAATGTAACTATTTCTTCAACAAAAATATAAGAAATTAAATTGCACATTTTTTATGTATTTTAAACATATTTATTAAAATGAGACATAGACAACATAAAATAGAAGCATATCCCTTGTAAATGAGTACTTTTTACAAGCTTTTATATTACTTGCAATGTATGTAATTTGTTCGGGTGGAATCTTGCAACTCAATTTTGAAGCTGATATCTTCAACCGATTGAACTAAAATTTTGTATACACGTTTAGCTTGGATGACAATGCATGTTTTGACTATTTATATTCCGATATTGCAATTAGTTAAAAAGATATTAATTAAATACGTTAAAATCCGGTTTTTGGCGCCGACCCTGATTTGTCTGCATTGTTGTAACAATGTTATTGTTACAACAATGAGAAAAGTGGGCGTCGAAAATCGGTTTTCAGCCAAACTGGAATTTCATGACTTGCTCTATTGACTGTATTAATTAACTTTGTTTAAAATAAATTAAAAGTAAAATTTTTTTAAAAACAAACTTTTATTTAAATGCGCTAAAAAGAATTTAAAAAACCCAATAGCTCCATTTTTTTCGTTGCTTAAAGAATTCTTATTCAAATAAAAATGAACGTACCTTCTTTTAAAATCACTTTTTGGGTCTTTTATTTAACTTGCATTGTATGAATGTATGTATGTAATTTATTTGAAATCTTGCAACTCAATTTTGAAGCTGATATCTTCAACCGATTGAGCTGAATTCCGCTGGGCTCGGTGACGCAAAATGAAGAACGAGATGAGTGGAAATATTTTTGGAGTTTTGACGCTTTTAAAACAGCTATCTAATTTTATCTATGAATTTTGAAGCTGATATCTTCATCACATTGAGCTGAAATTTTGTATATACGTTTAGTTTGGATGACAATGCATGCTTTGACCATTGATATTCCGATATTGCAATTAATTTAAAAGATATTAATTAAAAACGTTAAACTAGTTTTGAGCGCCAACTTCGATATGTCTGCATTGTTGTAATAATGTTATTGTTACAACAATGACAAAAGTTGGCGTCGAAAATTGGTTTTCAGCCAAACTGGAATTTCGTAACGTTGCGCTATTGACTGTATTAATTAACTTTGTCTAAAAAGTAATTACATTTCTACAGCGTAAAAATAATCTAATTTCTACAACGTATGCAATTTTTTTTACAAATTTCTATCTATTTTCTTGGATTTAAATTCAAAACAAAAAAGTAGAGCTATTTTTCAAGTAGATTGGTACATTGTATACTTTTCTCAACGCTGCCAAGTTAAACTGAGATGGAGCATTGTAGAAATTCTTTAAAAAATTTATCTAACTTTAATCTATGAAACTTTATTTCGCACGATACGATATAATGCTTTTTACAAAATAATAATATTTGTATCTTTTACGATTTTTTCTTAAAATGAGTCAAAATCGATGTGTTTTTATGAAAATGATGTCTAAATCGCTGCGCATGAATTTTTTTTCGTTTAAATGAACCGACATTCTATACTGAAACAGCTCATGTCCTGCTCTTTTAGAATCAATCCTTTAAAAAATAAAATGCCGAAACATTCTTTTTTTACGATTTTTCAAAAGATACTCAAAATTTTAATTAAACATTTAGTAACTTCGTCATTTATAAAGCTAATCTCACGAAACATTTTTTTTTTTTTCATGTGTCAATATTATCCGAGATCTGTACGAAAATTAAAAAAATTGCTTAAAAAATACGGATTTTAAAAAAAAAATTGTGTTTTACATCTAATACCCTTTTTGCGAGAATTGATTCAGCTTAAGTTTAGCTAAGTCTTGCTGCAAGACTGTTTGAAATTAACCCGCAAACAACCTAGCAACAATGATGCGTTGAATGAAATGAACAGTCTGAGAAACCTGTCCAAAAAAGTAAAAAATAAATTAATGTAAAAACCTTTTTAAAAACAAGTTTTTTTTATTTAAACGCGCTAAAAAGAATAAAATAAACTTTTTCTTTAAAACTTTTTACTATCAACTTAAAACGTCATTACACAATTTATATGATATAAAAGCTTGTCACGAGATTTACCTGTGAAGATAAACAAGTAAATTAAATAACTTGATCTGATTGATTTTAATTTTTAAAATTTTCAAACTAAGTAAATACAAGTACTTTAATCTCGCGACGAGCTTTTTTTATCATATAAATTGTGTAATGACGTTATAAGTTGATAGTAAAAAAAGTTTTAAAGAAAAAGTTTTTTTTTTTAGCGCATATTTAAACAAAAGCTTGTTTTTAAAAGGTTTTTTTACTTTTAATTTATGTTTGATTGTATTTGTTTAATCTGTTAACACTTAATCTTTAACTTGCCACCTTACTTTTTGTAAATACTCTCCCACATGTCACATTACTGTTGCTGTTAATAACCTTAGATCCTTGTTCAAAAACTAGGTCCACTTAGCGGTCATTTATTCTTGATCAAATTCACACCTGACATAAATTTGTTGAGCCCCTAATAGCCTTATTTCTTGGTAGAAATATATATATATATATATATATATAGTACCCAAGTTACTTTAACCCAGGAGCAAGCGCGTGGGGCACAGAGTCACCCAGGCTCACGAAGTCGTTAATTCTGTGAAAACTGTTTATTTGTTACCAATGGTCTTGACAGTATCCTCCTACAGGACAGTCTTCATGGGAACTAAAATGTATTTGAAACATATTTCCTTCTTTTTAAGGCGTTGCAAACGTTTTTTTACAATTTTAAGGTACTTGTTTTGACTGAGTTCCCCGCGCGACCACTTTAGTTCCAAGATATTTTCTATGAACATGCTACACATTCCTTCTCCCCTGTGAACATCTTAGTAGTTTTGATTACTTTGTACTACGACTTATTATGGTTTATAAATGAAAATGACCAAAATAAAAATGGGATTGGAAGAAGTTGAAAATGATCAAACAAGGGAAGAACCTGCTGAAATAAAGCATATTAATCATCATAGCGAAAGCAAATATAAGAAAATCGATGGACAGGAAACGTTTGAGTAAGGAAAATTTTCAAATTCTACCTAAAGGAAAAATAAGAAGCCATAAGTGTAGCACAAGACTCGCTTCGTTTTGTCAAAAAGACATAAGCAAGAAAAAGTTCAACATGCTGTTTATCGATCATGAGGACAATAAAACTACAATAACTCGAACAAAATATGGCCTGCAAATACTAAAATATATTGAAAAGTGCCTATGATTTGTCCCTTATTTAAGTCACGCACATTTGAAATTTCTTAGCTCTGTTTGGTTGATATTTTTTCTCAAATTTTCAAAGAAAAATTTAAAAGCCCTTAAAAGTAGACAAGCGTACATTTTCTTTATTAAGCTATTCGTGATTTTTATTGCGTTCAGAAAAAAATCATTATAAAAAATGGATTGGGGTGACTCAGTCACCCCGCGGGACCAGCAACGTTAGTATCGATTGCGCTCCTGCTCCCGGGTTAATTACAATAATTTTTGTATCATTATATATTATGAAGATTTTAAAGCCGGTAAATAATTTCCGTGCACCAGATCGGGAAAACTGCCCACTATGCGCCGCATACACGCACCTATGCGAAAAGTGGTGGCACTGGGGAGCGAATCCCGTAACTTTTAATCGGCAGTTAAAGGGTTAGGATTTCGCAAGTTCTCGTAAAAATGCTAAATGTAATAATCCAAGTAACAAAAAATGCAAAAATATTGTTTTTGCACATCTAAAGGAATAACGCGAAACTAATTTATCAGATTTCAACAAAAGTCAAATCGTTATGGCTTGGAAGGGAATATATCGATTTCAGAAAGTTGGTTTAGCGGCCTGCTCCCATGCAGTTGTTGTGAGTAGTTGTCAAAAGTGGTACAGTCGACTCTCGTTAATTCAAACTTTCGATAATACGAACCTCTCGCTAATTCGAAGTACATGCTCAGCCCCTAGAAAAACTCTTGATATTTCGAACTAAAACAATACGTTTTGGTACACTCAATATTTCGAAGTACAATCCGAAGCTGGCCAGACTACAACACGCAATAATTCGAAGTTATAAAACTGTCGACAATTCGAACACTTACTATCTAGAGTCCTGTAGCAAGCAGATTGGAACTTACATGTTTTGTGTTGTATTGTCTCTGCTTGTCTCCCCTGTAACGTAGCCTCTTTGAGGACCATTTGTCTGTTACTCCTTCTTTGTGTTTCCCAGTTCCTCAGGCAAATATGCTTTTTGCGTCGAACTGACATAACGATTTATGGCTCATCTGTGTGACTTATAGAATGTGGCACCCAATAGGTTATGGTTGAACTGGACCCTGCCTTGAACAACCAATAGTGTTAGGGACAGTGTCTGAGGAAACCGGGAGCAAAACGATTTTATTTCCAATGAGGAATGAAGAGATTTGGTGGGGCGTGAAAGAGTCCTGTTCGAGAATTACTACATAAATGTATTCTTTTAATATATGTCTTTTAACTTCTGTATAATATTTATACGGTACAATGTGTACTTATAAAAAATATTTTAAAATGCAATTGTTGTTTTATTACATAGTTTAAAATTTAAATGTGTTAGAAAAAATTCGGGAGTCTTTCTTACTCTCTTGATAATTCGAAGTTTTTCATTGGTCCCTTCAACTTCGAATTATCGAGAGTCGACTGTATATGGATGGTAAAACAAATCACCTATTCAATGCTTTGTCGGCATAGTGCATTAATTCCAGAGATGGTTTGTAGGAGACGGTCCTAATCTAAAGGCTCCCCAATAATTTATGATAGCAAAGTTTGGAAAAAATGTCGTATAAATCTCAATAAGACATAAATGTTGCTTGGCTTAAATTATTTTTTCTTAACTGTATTAAATTGCGTTTATTACATGGGATCCACGCATAAAATGTCTTTTAGGAGTTGTTGTTTCTAATCCCTCAGAGATCTAGCGGTAGCTAGATCAGATCCATGATACCGTGAACTCTAGCGAAGTCAAGCACCAGTAGAGGACTTTCATAAACATCCGCCAGAGCGAACCCCAAGCAATCCAGAATGTGATCGGGGATGCCGGCTTCAGATTGCATTTCTTGCACAATGAAAAGACTTTGCGTCCTGAGTCAAATGTCATGTTTCTTAAATGTCCACTTATGAGTCTTGAGATGGCCGTTTGATCATTTCTGTCACCTGCAAATTCTAACGCTTCTTCCGGGAGTCTTCCTGCTGAACCAAGGATGGGCGGGAGGGGTGAGCCAGTCTTGTCTGACTGCTTTTTTCTTTATAGAGAAGATTTCTTTATATGTTAGTTTGTAATCCCGGTTGAGAGGCTCAGAACAACCTCTTTTAAAGGCGATATCATGGAGAAGGTAAAGAGCAGCTTTCTGTTAGTACAGAGTACCTGTAGCACCAAAGGTAGAAGACTGACTTAGCTCCAATGCCTAGCAGACCTTGGCTGAGCATAGTGGAACGGCCTTCACGACTTGGGTGACCCTACCAAGAGATTACTCTCCCGACGTACTTCACCCGTTCCGCCCAGGTACACCCCCTCGCCGACTTTGAGGCGGCCTGCAGGACTTGAGGGGGGTCTTTTAGGAGTTCGTAATATTAGCAGAAGGGTTCATGATAAAATAATTGTAATAACATAGTCTGTCACAGAAAAATCCAGACAAATTCCAGGTTAGAAAATACTCGTATTAGGGGGGGGGGGAATACAGTCAAACCTGCATATTACGAACCACTATATTGCGATTTTTTTTCTATATAGCGAGCTTTCCCCTGGAACCAAGACCATTTCACGATTTCTTCGTAAAATAACCTCCGAATAGCAAAGAGCATTTTTTCTTGTGATTCGATTTTTTTTCTTCGTATCTTTTTAGTATTTCTGAACATTTCACTTTTACACATTTTATGATGGTCATGAATCTCGAACTGGTTTTATTAGGTGCGTAACTCACCGAGAGCAATAGAATTCTTGGCGTTTCATCCAAGTGCAACCTTTTAAGCCCCATTGTCCAGTTCACTGGAAACATCTTCGATATCCCCTTTCACCCTCAGTGTGGTTGTCCCGTGGCCTTGAATCAGTCACCGTTCATTTGCAGTGTTGATTAGTCGTACTGGTAACCTTCTTTCTTGCAGCTCGACAATGTCAAAACGTAAGTGCTTGAGCATCAAACAAAAAAATTTAATTCTTCAGGAAATGGATAAAGGTGTCAAGAAAAAGGATATTGCTTTGTGATTTGGTATTCCTCCAAACAGCTTATCAGCTATTATAAAAAATCGAGATAAGTTACAAAATTATGATTCATCAAGTTCTTGTTCAAAACTTTGAAGTACATGTGTGTGTCGATGAGGCAGTTTTGAAATGGATATGTTACCATTAAAGTGTGTGCATAATTCAGTTATTTCATAGAATAAGTAGGTATTTCATGAAATAACTGGATAAGTCAGTTAAAGTATATAATAGATGAATTTCGTACATTACCTAGCTATTCTATACAATAGCTAATGATAGACCGTTAAAGAGAAAAATAAACAATTTCAAAGTTATTTTATAAATTAATTGATCAGAAACAGCTAAAATCCCTCGAAGAATACATTTTACCCCATTGCAAATGATTAGTTGATAAATAATAAGGAAAAGCAAATTTATAATTGCTCATATTGCTAACATTAGTTAAATAGAAAAAAAAAAGAATATGGTGCAGAAATAATTATATTTAAATATTATAAAACAAGTAATATATAAAAAAAATTTTAAATCAATTCCTACTTAGGTCAACATAGAAAATTTTTTAGTTTTTATTAAATAGGAACAATTAATATAAATATGTATATACATGTGACAGAATCACAATATTAAGTGACAAAATAGAAAGCGATTTTAGTGGCAATTTTCTATTTTCCTTTTTATGTATGCTGTTTTTTTGTTAGTTACTCTATTTATTCATTTTATATAATTTAATTAATGAATTAATATTTTAAAAAACTATAGTAACATCAAGTGTCATCCACTACAAGTTTTAAAAAATTTATTTGAATTTGAATTGATGAATAGAAAGTATTTTATTAACAATTGAAAATTTGAACAAGATACATATAGGGAGAGAGTGGAACTAATCGTAGGAATTGAGAAAAATACATGGGGGGAAAAAACAGTCGCTTCATAAAAACAGTGTAAACTGTTTCAAACAAAAATGTAAGAGAATATTAATTTAAATTTTATGAAATATCTTTATTTTTTACTTTTCAATATTTATTAGAGCAAGGACTGCTGTGACGACACTTTGAACTGCATTGCATTTTTATGCGAGAACTTTTTAAATCCTTATCAAGTGCTGTAACTTTGAGTTGTTATAACAGAAAGAAGCGTTATGAAAATATTCAGAACTTCTTCAATGGAAATTAATTCTTATTCACATATACTGAACTGAGAACCAGAGTACAACTGTTTTATTTGGCCATCTCTGACTAATCAGAAAAATCTTTCCCCAAAGCAGCTATAAGCAGTTCAAATATGACTAAAAGTAGCTAGAACCGATTCAAAGAACTTTCGAGAGCCGTATTTCATACTTAAGCCAGCAAGTAATCGTTATTCCATATAATACCAAGTTAAAGCATAGAACTCAATAATTTTATATACTTTAACTGACTTGTCTAAGTTATTTCATGAAATACCTAGTTATTCTATGAAATAACGAATTTCACACTTTAACGATAACAGATACACACAATGTGAGATAAAAATGTTCCAATCTCTGGACATTTCATAACAGAGTAAGCTCTTCCATTTGTAAAGGCATTGGGATACGACCAATTTATAGGTGGCAGTGGATGTCAGGAAATATTTAAGAAAAGATACAGAAAAATACGCCTGAAAGAATTTTTGGTGCATTGCAAAGATGTGAGACGTATTATGAGACAAAGCATTTTTTCAAACAAAAAAAACTAACAAATTTTATGAGTAATTAAATTTAAGGATGCATGTTTAGAATGTTCAGTTATAAAATAATGTATGTTTAAAATTACTTGTATTTAAATTAGAAATTTTTTTTAAAATTCATTAATTTTAATATAAAATTATTTCCTGAATGGTTGAAAATACTGTATATTCCCCGACATTCTTTTTCTTGTTTTTCCTTGCAGGTTTTTTTTGTTTTTGATGGGTAACATATATAAAATAGATATTAATTTACAAAAAGGTGTGAATAAATTATTATATAGTATTTATGAATTTAAAATTTGTTTTATGTGGTTCATAAAGTATATTGAAAGATGAACCTATATAACGAATTTTTCATGTAACAAACTTTTTTTAGGATTTAGCAACTTCATTAAATAGAGGTCCAACTGTATTTGTATATGGCAGCAGTCTTCAAATTGTATTCCACGGAACCCTGGGGTCATAAAACTTTTAAAAAAACCATATAACTGTATATGCAATCAGGTCTTTAACAGAATCTGGACTCCACAGTATCAAAAACTTACTTCTAAAACTCAACTTCAATACTGCCTAGCCATGAAATTACTAACAAAACTATTCATTCCCAAAGTGTGGTTCAGAAAAATATTTTATTTTAAAGTTAAAAACATCGTGATGAATGGACTTCAAATACTTAAAAGTTCTTTTAAAATCTCAACATTAACAATTAAATCTAAGGGTATTCAAATGGATATTTTTGAGTAATAAACATCAAAAATAAATATAATAAAATTATAAGAGAAAATTTTTACAAACATTATCTCAGTTACAATATTTATGTAGACAATAATTATGAACCAAAGAATTGTGTATATTGCATAAAATAATTCTGAAGATTTAAGTTTTTTATACCAAAATTGTACAAGGATAACATAAATATTAGTCAAGTTGTATTTTAAAACCTAATTTTGTACTGAAAGATATGGATTCAAATGTGTGAATTTATTTTTTATAAACTGCCGTACTAATTTTTTTTTAAATATCTGAACTTGAATTATATGTGTACATATAATTACTAAAATTAATATTTTTTTAATGACTTACAACAGTTAAATCAATACCTATATCCTGTACTACTTTATCTCCTTCAAAAAAATATTCCATGTATAAATATTTTGCCATCTAAAGTCAAACATTCAAATGATGAAAAATATATACAAGATTCTTTTCCAAACAGAAAAAAATTTCGATAAAATATTGATATCACTTTCTTATTTATCATATTGAATTATTACTCTTTTTTTAAAATACTAATTTCTGTTTGAATGAATTTCAATGCAACATGAATTTTTACTTTAACACACTAAAATTATTAACTGAGTTAATATAGGTGTTGTGAAAGAATACAATATGATAAATAATAATGTGAATATAACCATGCAAAATAATTTTTTATAGCTGAATTTATCTAGAAAAGTATATACATTTCAAACTTATATAACTTCTTTTTTAACATTAGGAAAAGGGCCTGGGTTCGAATCCCGGAGAAGGCATGTGTTTGTAAATGTATTGTGCCTTTGCGGCATGGGGGTACTCTAAATAGCCAGGTAGAAGGAGAAGAGAGGTGCAAGGCCTCTGACCATCCCCAGGGTGCTCCAAATTAGAGTGGAACCCAGCCAAATCGTACTGTCACCTGCACAAAACTACGACTAACAATAGGCGTACAATCTAGCCCCTTTTGCCATGATGAATTCCGTGGGCCTCGATCTGGCACTGCCGATCAAGTGGCATTAGGCAGCAACAAGCAAAGGCAGTTATTAAGTAACCAGTTTCAATTAATCAGAAAACCTTCGAAATATAACACTGAACAAATATTTCAATGTAAAACTTCAAAATAGAATTATTTTTAGATAAATTATTTTTTCAGTAGTTTTTTTTTATTTGAATTTTTTTAATGTTAGAAATATGTTTTAAATTATCATTCATTTAAATAAAATTAATTAACATAAGTAATAATTTTGAAACTGGTTAGTGATTAATTGGGCAGAGGGAAATTGGATCAGACTAATTTTGAGTATAAATTTATAAACTAATAAAACTAAATCAAAACTAGTGAAACATGAATCAAAAAGTTGATGTGTAATGAAAATATTACAAAATCCAATTACTGAAAATAAAACAGCTTCAATTTATAACTTAAAAACTTTTATTTCTTAAAAAAATTAGAAACTTTAAAGACATAAATACATACATCAACTAAAATAAAATGTCTGAACTGCTTTTATTGCTGTAGGCTTAGGTTATATACCTTCCTGAGTAGGATTATTTTCTCAAAAATAGAAAGCACTAAACATTATATATGAAGTAGGTCTATGTCAAAACTTAATAATGGAATTATTTTTAATATGAAACAGTTTGATTGCTAATTATACAAAAATAATAAATATCTTAAAACATCTTTTCACAATGATGTTGCATTTTTTCCAAATAATTTTAAATTTATACACTGAATTTAAAAACTATGAAATTTATTAATTCAAAAACACACAGCCCTTAAGGATTTTTAAAAATGCTTCCAAAAGAACTATTTGTTTCGTTATTATTGCTCCACATTCATTATTATTTAAAACACCCAAAATCCACTCCAAAAAAAAAAAACTCCTTAAATTCAAAAAAACACCAAACATATTTGTTAATGATTTCAGTATATTTAATATATTAAAACTTTTTTTTACAGAATAACTTTTACCAAAAACGTTTTTTTTAATATCCCTCAATATTTTATATAAAGATCTTTATTGTGATTGAAATACGAGTGAAAGAATGAAGCTAATGATAAGCATGTTTTGTTAGCATCAATGAATGAGTATCATTAAATGCAATACAAAGTCATAATTACAGAAGCCACAAACATTTAGGATGAAATCACTAAGCATTTTTTTCCCTTTTTTTTTTAAATCTGGAATATATCACTTTTTGTTCACACTCCTTGCATCCACACAAAAAATAGTCTTTCATTGGAGACGTCACTTTGCTCGTAAGAAAGTTACTTTGCACTGAAGAAGAGCTCTTTATTACTTAGAACATATCACTATATAGGTGTGCAGAATACTTGTGGACCATAGAGCAAGGTAACATTAACTTGGTGTTGAAAAATTACCTCTTCAGAGCATATGAAGGCAATGCTAGATTCTAAAGGCAAACTAAATTTGCCCTTATTTATAAAAGAGAAATAGAAATGAGTTGTCTGCAAATGTTGTCAACAGAAATCTGATAGTACACTTGTGATATGTTCTCTTTATGACAAGATATAATTCTCCTACAGTTTATTGCAAAACAAGTCCAATCTGTAACAAAATAAAAATTATTATCACTATATTATATAAATTTGAAAGAACATTAAAATGTATCTGTTCAGCAATGGAAAATCTCATAATATACTGATTCAAAATACTACACATTTATTTCATCCATGATGAACACTACACATGCAAAATATGCAATTTTAATATGGTTGCATTTATGAACAACATAAATACACAAACTGACTGAAAAAAGTATGTTTGCTGATGGGTATATATTTGGATTGAGATTAAAATAAAAAATTAAATTAGCATTCATGGTCTCATTGCATTTACCTCGAACAAATTGTATATTTTACATAAGTTATAAATAGGATGAAATATTAAAGAAACAATATAATAAACAGTGTGGTATATTAAACGTTAATAGTCTTTTTTTTAGTACATGGAATGCATAGATTTCAATAGCAAATATTTATTAAGAGATGAAAACTACCAGTTTTTGAAGCAATACAAGAAAAACTCAAGATCTTGCATTATCAAAAAAAAAAAAAAAATCCTACTCAATTGATTTCTTTCACTCTGAACATTTTGTCCTGACCAATGAGAAACTTCCCTCTTACATTTCAGCAATTGCATACTTAAGATTTTCTATTTTTGCTCCCCAATTGGCCGGATTTAACTCTGTCCACCACCTAAGGCAGCTTTTCTGTTTGGGCACACTAGACACATGCCTAGGATTGCAAGTCGGGGGAAAAAAGAGAAACTGTTAAAAAAAATTTCTCCAGAACCAAAAATGGTGGTAAGAACTGAAGGAGGGAGGGTGCTCTGAAAATTCGTGTGTGGGGGAGGGAACAATTTAAGTGATTAGGGTGCTGGGGAAATTAAAAATGGCCCTGCTACCTCCTGATCTGTACACTTAATGTTTATTCAGTGTTTTTCATCGATTTTAACCTAATTCTTCTGAACTTAATGTATTCTAATTCAACATTTAAATATATTTTTCAAAAGTATAGCTCTCACCCTTCCATATAAGAGTAATTTTACTTATGAATGAGCAATTGCATTACCGCTGCAGTCACTTACATATAAGGAACAGAGGTTAAAGCTCGACAGGGCTAGGTACTGTATCACTCTCCAATTAGATCTTATCAAAAAAATAATCGCATTTATGCAACTAAAACTTTGCATAATTCTCATTGATAATTTTTCTTGAATTCATTTTACAAGCCCTCAAATATAAACTGCATATTATTTGCATAATGTTCAATTTCAATGAAACATTTCTTCAATTTATTTGCACATAAAACTCTTGAAACTTTTGAATTTACAGCATAATTAGGATTACATAAATCAACTAAATTCAAAAATTTGTCTATGGACCTACATTCAGAAATAATCAGTGCATATAATGGCAATTCTTAAACAGCAGCGGGGGGAAGCTTTGTTACATAATAAACATTAATATCTGCATTTTTAGTTTTCTGTAGGAGCATCAAATATCATATGTAGTTTGTATTCAATTATAAACTAAAAGGGAATAAAATAACTGCTTGCAGCTCCATAGTAAGAGTTCTTTAAAATGAATTCATCAATCCTCAGATTTAAATTAACTTTTGGAAAAATAAGACTTACTTAAAACTGTTTAACATCTTAAAAAGAATTCGAACACACACACACAAAAAAAGCATTTGAAATATTTTTATCATGATGAATTAATAGAAGTTACTCCAATTACTAAAGAAATATATTAATTGTTATCTTCAAACTTCTTACATTTTAAACATAATATTTTTATCTTTTTTTTTTCCCCCTTTTTTTAAATTTTGGACAAAAAAAATATTTTACATTTGGTTTCTTTTTTTTTAAACTTGTTTTTATCTGCCTTACTCTTAAAATAAAATTAGCCTCCTCAAAGTAGATAAACTTAATTAAAAAAAGATACAATACCTTGCATTTCAATTCGAAAAAAAAAATTGTGAGATTATGTCAAATTTAAATCTAATTCTAAAGAACTTCAGACTACCAGAATATGAAAAAATCAGTTCAATTTATATGCTTAAAATGTTTTAAATTTGAAAAATATTTTTGTGTGTGAAACATCCATCATACACATGCATTTATTCCCTTATATACTAACTGCATTTTCAAAATATTTTTTTAAGAAGAAATTGTGAGTAAATAAAAAAGATAAAAGTTTGAACGAGAAAATTAAAAATAAACATTTACTAACTTGATTTGGTTGCATAGGTTGACATCGCCAATTATACAAATAATACTGCAAATTGCCGTCTCCAATGCCAAATTTTAAAGGTTCTAGGAATAGCTTATTTTCCATTAAATCTAGAGCATTAAATACATCATAACCCATCTGCAAAGAAAAAGTAGTTGAAAAATACATACATAAAAAACTAAAAAATATTTTTGAAAAACAAATGATTTTTGGGTTACAATGAGTTCAACTTGTTCATAAGGTTAGTTCTCTCTATAGAAAATGGTTATTCCTAACCTGTTTATAAGTAACATCAGGTTCTATGCACTAAAGCAATCATTTCCAACAAATGTTTCTCAATTACAATGAAAATAGAATTCCAAATTTTAAAACTTTTTTTTTATTTCAGCCTACAATTATAACAGTAACTTTACTAAAATCACTAAAAAGCAAAATATCAATAAATTACAGCTAGCACTTTGTATTTTATTAAAATTTGAATTATGTTCCTAAGATAAGAGGATAAAATCTTATTGCATTTCCCCTCCAAATACAAGAATACATTTCCTAACTTTAATTTTAAAATACTAATTATGTAGTGAATTATAGTTTCTGTTATTTAATCAGAACATATTAATTAAAAACAAAAAAGGAAAAGGATACCTTCAAAATTATTTTGAATTAAAAATATTTACAAAACTCATTTGAAATAAAATGTTGTATATTAAAAAAATAAATTTTATATTTTTAAGTTCAATATTAAGAGAAGAAATTCTCTGCAAATTCTATCAATTTAAAACAGATGATTTCAATTAAAGCAGACCCCAAAAAATTGTATGTGTGCTTATGACCACACTATAGAAGTGTAAAGTAATCTAGGCAAGAGTATACAATTGTTCATATGCACTATATTTTTTAACCATTTTCTGTAAAGAGCAATGTTTAAATAATTATTCAGTTTAATATATTTATATACGAGTACATACAAATTAAATGTCAATTAGTCTAATTATTTAAAAATATCTACACGTAAATTACTTTTGTAGATTATATTTATATAATTTTAATAATTTAATTTAAATATTTTAATAATTTTGTAGATAATATTATTCCTTATCTTTCATTCACTCACTGAAGTTGAGTGGAAGTGGACTTCATAACAGTAATATTTAAAGAGAGAAAATAAAACGCCAAGGAAAGAAGTGTGAATTAAATTTTTAATTAAAAAAACACACCTAAAAAGTTTTCAATTCAAAACTAAGCAAGAGCCGCCAACCTGAGCACGATTTATGACTAGAGCCGAAAAAAATCAAGTAACATAACGCAGCTGAACCTGACACTTCATTTAAATTCACTCTTCAGCAAAATGCGTCAAAAGAAGTTATCACCAATAAAATTGCACCATAATGAAATGCACACCTGATCACCTTTACTGTTCATACTGCATTTAAAATGAAGTAACATTTATGACAGCAACTTTGGAAAAGAAAAGGGATGCATTTTGACTATCATTATCTTGATCATTAAATCTTACATCTGTTACCACCATTTCAGTAGTTCAGAAGTAAATTTCCAATATAAAATAAGAAATGTTATACAAAAATACTGTAGAATCCAAATGTTCCAGAGCTTAAACTTAGAGCTTGCATACCTAGATAAATTACGTAATAGGTGTTGCCACTCCTAATAAATTCAACATTTCCTGTTTTATATTATTTGATAATTGTTTCGCATTTGTTTATTTACTTCAGAATCTGACAACAGAATTTTAGTTAAATAAACTTATTGAATATTCTAAGTAGTTTATATTTTACACTAAGAAAAGAACTGCATAATATTTTATGTTTAGGAAGCGTGTGCTCAATTAATTCGTTCTTTCATGTAAATAGCTTCATTTATTCAAAACTGTAAATAGCCTCATTTATCCTGTGTGTGTCAAAGAAAAATAAAAGAATTTTGTAATTAAAGAATAGTTTTCTCGAGTCACAACAATAGGTCTTCAAAATAACTAGAGGATTAACAACCCTAATTCCAGTCCCAACTTAACAACCATAATAACTACAGGAATAAGAATAAATTTATGCAATGAAACTAAAGGCTTTGCTAGTTGCATATTTTCCACTCTGCTTGGGTTAGATATGCTTTGTTTTCCAATTAATTGTTTTAAAATTTTACTTCTTCATATAAAAGGCCAAAGAATGCAAGCATAAAATACATAGTTATGTAGAATTATTATTGAAGAGAGATTTTATAAGCTATAATTATCTTTCTTTACTCCAGTCTGAACATATACCATCCTTCTTTATAAAAATTCATACAGTTTCTTTATGTTTTTATTGCATTGATTACATTTTTATTCTAATAATTAATATTAATTCTCAAAATCTACAATGTGTTTAACCCAAGTGTTAATGAAATTTTGAAAAATTTATAGGATTAGAAAAGTCTGTCTGGGTTCTATAATAATAGTGAAAAAAAGGGTTCATATTTCAAACTGTTTTGAATTCTTTTTGTGCAACAAATTAAGCTCAGATTCTGAAGCATTATAATAAAAATTTTGAAAACCTTCATGTTTCATACTACTGTCTATTATATAATACAAATTTAGTTATAAATTTTTTTTAAAAAAACTCTGCGGTTTTAATTATTAGAATTTTAAAAAAATAATGGAAATATTTTAAATTTACTACATTTAAATTCTTTTTAAATATCAAAGCCATCAAAAAAGATTTTACAATATTTTACGCAATTTTTGGTATTTATTTTTTCTAAGATAACTGGAATAGTTTTAATATAAAATACATTGAAAATATGTCCTAACAAAAAAAATTATGTTCCACTAATAAAACATATGTACTGTAATAATAAAATCACAGCATTTTGAAACTGAATTTTTAACAAAAACTAATAAGCAAAAACTCAATGAAATCTTAATGAACTTGCAAAATGAAATCCTATAATTTTTACAAAACTTTTAAAATATACCCTATTTTGAATATAACACATCTGCCAACTTTTGAAAATGACAAAGTGTAAAATAACACATGATCAACACATTTCAGGCTAATTCTTAAAATGTGTAAAAATTTTCATCTTTATAAAAAAACACATGGTATACAAATATTTGCATATCATATTTATATATGATATACAAATATAAAATTTCCCCTGAAGATATTTATTATAAGAACTCATGTATTATTTGATTTATAAAAACTCGTACACTGAAGTATATTTAAAAGGGTAAACTAATAGTTACATTAAAGTAATGACTTCACAATAAAGATACTTTTATAAAAAATACAGAAAAATATAGCACAACTTTTAGATTATATATTTATAAGAAAATATTACACCTACAGAAGTTAACAACCAAGCAATAATCATTAAGTACATAAATGTTTTAAAATTTTTAAAGGTACTTAATTGTGCATTTTTGGAAAGCTTTAAAGGTAAAACATATTTGTGAGCACCTCATCAGCTTTTATACGAGAAAAAGCCAGAACCTTTTCTGATGCCAATTGTACAAACTACATGTGAAACCCATAATTAATTTTTTATCCTTAAATTAGATCACTCTACTTTCCTCTTAGCATTGTGAATCAAACTTGGAGTGTTGTACAGCAATTTTGAATAAGACATTTTACAGGGTCAAAGTATAAGTGGCCACAATGATATATAATTTGCTTCATTATTATCATCAGACATTCCAGCAAAAAGACCTTGTTCCATGTATTTAAATCATATACCCTTTCCAACAAGAAGCTAGTTCACTTAAACAGCAAATAGTTTAGTCCTCCCACAATTAACTTCAGAAATATCTCAGAATATCAATATCAACTTCAGAAATATTTTCTGAAAAGACCAGCTACTATGAAAATAATTATAATGTTCAGCAACAAAAGATGTGAACAGTAATTCAGCCCTAATTAAATTTTACAGAACATTATCCTTGAAGAAAACTAATTGTGTACACCTTTTTATTAAATTTATTTGCATAATTCTTCATGCTCCACATTGCATAGCATGAGGCTTACATATTTAAGTGGTCATACAATTATATAATTTAAAACAAAATTAAAAATACATCTAAAATAAAAAGGAAGGGAGGAAATACAAGAATACAAATAAGGGGAGGTACCACACAATAAAAGTTTAAAAATCTATCCAGTAAACAAATTTTCTTGAGACATTAAGACTTTCGGTACAATTGACCAACAAAAATTAAACAGGTGGCCAGGGAATACCTAAACATTTCAACTCCTTTATAAAATTTTCCCTTTTACAAAAATATAAGTTACAATACAAGACCTGACCACAAGAACAAATATCACTACCAATTAAATTAAACCTAGACAAATAGCTCTTAACCTTTCCATGTCCTGTTAGAATCCGGGACAACTTAAAATCAGTAACAAATTTCTTACATTTTAGCCATTGATAAATGGTCGGGAAAAAACTTTCTAGTTTACAAAGCTTTAGGCGAGGCCAAGAACACCTGCTACCTGATTTCTTATTTGCAGTGAGCTTTGAAGTTTTCATATGACAGGTAATACCATATCAGCCACCATGAACAATGCATGTCAGTATGACATACATCATAAAATGCATATTTTTTCACCATTTGGGATGCAATATTACAATCTAATTCCTTTATATAACATTCTATATTTATCCGAAAGCATATTTTGTCTTTGTTAGACATGATAAACAGAATAATTGACAAAAACATATCTTTTGGCCACATGAAGTGTAAAAAATACAAATGTAAGGCACACAGTAAGTTGAGTTCTAGAAAATTGCTACAGAGGAAGAAAAATGAAAATGCATTACTTCATGGAAGAGCATCTATAAATCAGGAACCAATAACTAATAAACAATATGCAGAAGTAGAACAAACTTCAGAAATTTTTAAAACTTAATGGCAATGAGTTCTATCATTTTCATCTGCTTATTTACTAGTCTTAGTGAATATAAAGTAAGAGAGAGCTGTAGCACAAAAAAGACTGTAGATCATAAAAAATTCGCAAAAATGTGCAACCTAGGTGTAAAAACACCATGAAAGGGTGAAAAGCATAAATTTTACACAAAAAGTGCAAAAGTTGCAAAGCCTCACATTAGCTTTTTTATCTAATGAGGAATATTTCTGCCTCACTTTGCCTAATTTTTTTCTTTTAAAAATCTTTATTTATATAATTTACAATTTTTTTTTAAATCATGTACAATGGCTACAAAACCAATTTTGAAAAATTATGCTTTCTGGCACTCATCAATTTTTATTGTTGAGCTTTGTTTAACATTACAAAAACAATCTGTAACAAAATTCTAGAATAATATTCACATTACATACGCAAATACCACTACTTTTGACTGGTGCTGTACAGTTATTTCAAACAAGCTCTACGAAATATCTTGTATTCTAATTTATTCCCACCTTAAGTTTTCCTTTATTATAATAGGAAACTTTTTTTACATCTTTTAAAATTAATAATTTATTTTACATAAACCTAATATTCTTTTTATGAGATATTGTGAAATTGCTATTTTAAAAAATTACAATATCAAACATTAAAACTTTCACAGGAAAAATTTATTTTTCCAGATTAAAAAAAAAAGTGCTACGCTTTAAAAAAAATATTTTTGGTAGCTTTAATACTTAAAAGCAAAATATTTTAAAAATTAAATTTTTTAAATCTTACATTTTTTGCTTCTATCAAAGCATCTTGCATTAGATCAACCAAGGGTGTTCCTTTACCCACATTATAAAAGGCATATGCAGCTTTCAAACCTTTATGAACAGGATGATGCATTACAGTGGAAGGCAATGTGTAGAAACTAGCAAAATCTGTAACTGTCCCATTCACCTATAGTATGAATGTAAAGAACAAAATATAAAACTATGCTATATTTCTATAACATTTCATTTTGCTGATTAAAATGGACATGAACAAAAACAAAAAACTATAGTTATATTCCATGATATGGATAGTTTTTATTGTTCAAAGGGACAAAATAATTTTTACAAAACTGAATGAAGCAAAATTAAGCACATATTTCCAATGCAGAAGTCTATTTTTACTTTAAAATATAAAATGAACTGGTTTTAAATGAAGTGTGTTTTAAATATTAAGTAATTTATCAAATAAAAATTCCTTAATCGACCCTTCAGGTTTAATTTTTCCTAGAAGTTATTCAATTCTTCTTGTAATTATTATTTTACATTACACTTTTAGTTATAAGTGATTTTATAAGCAAATACATTCATTCTATTTTCATAATATTATTCCTACATTTTATCAATGCATTCCTTATTTTATATCCAAATCCAATGAGATCAATTCAAAAAAATTCAACTAACTGATTGTAGGTAATCTGAATATTAACTATTTATTTTTGCATATCTTTTAGTTTATTTCTCATATCTTTTGTATCATTTTGTCTAACCATGAAAGCAGAAATTTTCATCATAAATACCCATATATGAACTGATTAATTGAATTATTAAAGTAGAAATACATCAAAGGAGTTCAGTAGGAATTTTTAACTTTCTTACTAAATTTAAATAAGTTAAAAAGATAAATAATAAACATAATAAAAAAACTACATATAGAAAGAAAATTAATCAAATCAGATATATACATATATATTTTTAAAAAAATGAAAATGGAAGAAAAAATGCTTAGTAAATTCATTTGACTTTTAGATACTTTTTTCTTTAATATACAGCCCAAGAAAATATTATTTGTGTTAAGTTTTATCAGTTATTTGTTTGAGTCATTAGTTCTTACTTTTCGTATAATTTGGCTTTGAAAATTATAGCATTAACATCACCAAACAATCTTACTTCCCCAAATGTTGAGTAACTTTCATAAGCATATCTTAATAAACATAACTTCATACCCGTTATTACCTATCTTTTAATAACTCTCCCTTTCATATTTGGGTTTTTTGATAACTAGTATAGACTCAGTTTTTGCAGTTTACCTTTGGAAAATAAAATTTGCAGCAATTAAATGCCTTACTGGCAGCATGTTAGAAAGAAACACTATTAATTCATAGTAGATTTTTTTTTTATCCTATACCCGTCTTCGGCATCTCTGCCATTAGTCGACGAGCAGCCCGATAAAATGATGACAAAGCATAAAAAGAATTAAAATTTGTCTCCGTACAGTTGTCTACAAAACACCGACTGGCTGGGTGGCGTGGTTGGTTTGTCGCTGGCCTTCTGCCCCCAAGGTTGCGGGTTCGACCCCGGCCCAAGTCGGTGGATTTTCATGATGCAGAAAATCGACAGCGGCCATGTTGTATGATTATGCGGCATCTAAAAGATTCCTAGAGTATCTGTTTGGCTTGGATGCTCTCGGCAAAATTAAATCCTAATACTGGTTCGCATTGCCAAGAACTCAGGTGCCTCCCTCTGTGGAGAAAACTGGGCGTCAAAATTGCTTGCTGTAATTGGTATCGCCTATATAGCGCAACGCTAAAAAATGATACCAGGTACTGGGGAATGTACTAGGTCTGCAAAGGTTTAAAATACCAATGCGCAGCCCCATTGAAAAAAAAATAGTAGATCTAAATTTAACTACTATAGCACATATTAACATCTTTCAAAATTCCATCTCCTTCCAAAGGATACATATTTAAATAAAACTTCATTAATTCAGACTAATTGGAGTCTATTTTATCTGGATTAAAAATAAAAAAAACCCATAAAATTAGTCAAGATATAAACCCTAACACTATTTCATAAAAAGAACATATAATTTGAAATACGACGAGGTAATGTAATCAAATACAGTTACATGTTAAAAGGTTAAAAAAAATCCTATTCAAAATATGATGGTTTTGCATTTTTTAAATACCTGTTTATAGATCAAGCAACAATTAATTTAATGGGGTCAAGATTAATGAGTTTATTGTATTTTTACTGTTTTAAAATTTCACATACCTCTAAATAGAAATTAAAGTTTCACATGCAATAAGTTTATCACATTTACACATGCACAGTAAAATTGTATCAAAACTTATGATTTTTTTTTTTTTTTGGTATTTTACATGTTTAACATAAAACGATTATAAATATCTCATTTTATGCAACTTAAGACCTTTAAGCCTTTGTTTACTTTAGTCTGTGGAGACAGAAGGAAAACAAAAGGAATCATCCTACAGGATAAGGGTTTTTGCATTGCTAAGCCTAATTTGAGGGGGGGGGTCACAAAAAGAAATTTAAGACCTAACATTATAAGGCGCATTTTAATTATTACATAAGCTTTAGATCGCATCTTTATCCACTGATAAATAACGATTTCTCACCACTATAATCTGGAGGCAAAGCCTTCTGAAATAGAAAAGGAAATATGTGCAAGACCCTAGACATTTAGAATACGAGCTTCATTTATTTACAATACTCAGCCCTTTCATGATTTCCACTTTCATTCCAAAACAAATGGCAAAAATTAAAAAATACTTTAATAAAATAAGGGTTAATTTCTCCGGTCTTGAAAAATTCCACTATCACAAACGTAGGAAAAAAATGGCAAGAAAAAATTCTAATAAAATTTTCCATCTAAAAAGTTACGACTCCCCCAGCCATGGGAGACATTTGAAGAGAATGCATAAATGATTTACCTGCCGCAAAATAGTAAATTACAAGAAAGAGTACAGAATTATTTTTCCACGTCCTGAAACCCAATAAGTACCCATATACAATTTAAGTAACAAATACCATGCAACTTTAATTGCATAGTTTCAAATAAAATTCATAATGCACAACAAGCTTTTTCTTTTTATTTAAAAATATAAATGACTATGTACTATTATAATAAAAGAATAATAAAATATGAACAGTAAGACTCACTTCAACAACAAAACTGTTAACTATATCTGGACGGGGAAGAAACCAATATCGAAATTCCTCTTCATTAAATGCAGGTGCAAGATCAAATTTCAACAAGTACTGTAAAAGTAGAAATACTATATTCATTTTCTGTCATTGAAATGATTAATTTAATATGAATTAAATAACCAAAGGCTTCTTATGTAAAATTACATGTAATTAATTATTTAGAAATACTTCATCAACAAAATTTATCACATTGTCACAAAAATTGATTACAACTAAAACATTAATTTTAACAGATGAATTATTCTTGCCATGTCAATTTATAAATTTACTTTATTGGACTATTAAATATTAAAAGAAGTTCACTATCAAACTATGAACCGTCAGGATTTACATGTTCATAAACAACATATTAAAAGGTCAATAACTATTCATAAACAAACCTATTCAATACTAATTTTTTTTAAGAGCTGTACTAATTGCAATCAGTTAAGAAATACAGGAATTTTTCAATTGTTTTCAAAATCTATCTAAAAGGAGGGGGTATATAATACATGGTATGAAAAATCTAACTTAAAATATGAATAAACATTTAAAATTCAATTTAAAAAGAAGCCAAATCACAGCAATTATTTTTTCAAATATAGTCATTATACAATTGTAACAAATACACTTGCATTATTTCTCATATTGACTTAGCATTAGTTTCCACAAATAAATCAGAACTTCCATTACCCTTAAAGATCACTCTATTTCCTCTTTTTTATATATTAGTTACACTCCTAACACACGAATATTTCCTCAATAAATCAATTCCATAATAATTAATCCAGAGCTATATATTTATGCTTAGTAGTTCTTTAACCCCTTGCCTCTCGCTCCCATCAAATTCACGGGGTGAAATTTCCCTCTCTATTCCTTGTGCCCGTGATATTTCTGGACTCTAGTGTTGAAAAGTAACTTACCATAAAAGCGTGAAACAATCTATTTCTTAAGACTGGAACATTGTTTTTTTTTCTTTATCTATACACCAGATGGCAGCACCAGATTATTTTTAATGAGTTTAGCGAAAATTATTATTTTTTTAATTAAATGTTAGCACAACAAACATATATATTAGCGATACGGTTTTTTAATCTTAGGTCAAGTACTCAGTTGCACTCTTCGTAAAAAACAAATGGGTAAAAATTATAGAAAAAAAACTGATAAAAAATAAATATATTTTTTAATATTGTATACATTATACAGTTAGACAGGAAGTAAATCGTATTGTATTTTTAGTACTTTTTTGTCACTGACTACAATAAAAATGTCGGAGCAGTAGACATTGTAGACCAATACATTGGAGATTACTGAATTTGCTCGAAAACGAGGTAGAAATACCATAAGAAAATATTTTTTTTATTTGTTAGATCAAACTATTTTGAACTATTACCTTACTTATAAAAAACAAGGAGGCAAAAAATCACATTTGATGTTCATTTATCCTTAGTAGATGAACTTATTGAAAAGTATTCTATATCAGAAACCACAGCAAAAAGAGGCCGGCAGAATTTGGAGAATAACTCCAACCGTTTGATTAAAGACATTTTATTAGACAGATACCTTCAACTGAAAAGAAGTGGCAACCATCAAGAGAATGCAAAGTTTGCTGTTCCAAAAGAGATGAAAGCAATAAGAGATGCAGAAAGGAAACTCTGTACTACGGTTCAGTTTGTGATTTTGGCCTTTGCATCTCATGTTTTGAAACTTATCTCACAAAAAAAATTACTAATGTTTATTTTTTTATGCAAGAGTTTAATAAAATTCATTTAATGTTTAAAACACATGTTTTTTAAAAATTTTCCTCATTGTTGGAAAGCCAACATTCAGTGATTATAACCCTAAATGTTTGCTTTTCTTAAAAAACTAAATTTCGTATTTCAAGCTAAAAATTAATCCAAAAATTAAAAATGAATACACATATTGAACATGTACTTAGTTTTATATAATTTTCTTGAATAAAAAAAATAGGCACTTTTAGGACCGTTTTCTTCAAAATAATCCGAACGTTAAGTGGTTAAAAAAGATAAAATATGCTCCATTGGGAGAAAAAGTCATTAATTTTCATCAAAAAATAATTATTTTACCAAAACTAAAAGATTCATCAATAAAACAAGTAATATAAAAAAAATGTTTTAAGTCAATTCCTACTTTGAATGGATGAATAGAAAGCATTTTAATAATTGAAAATTTGAATGATATATATATATAGGGAGAGAGTGAACTAATAGTAGGAATTAAAAAAAAGCATGTGTGGGATTTGTCTGCATTTTTGTAACAATGCACACCCGGTTTGGCTGAAAACCCAGTTTTTGATGCCAAATTTTGTCATTGTTTTAGCAGTTACATTATTCCAACAATGGAGACAAATCTAAGTTGGCGTCAAAAACCAGTAATTAATGAACTAATATTTAAAAAACTGTATTAACATCAAATGTCATCCACTACAAGCTTAAAAACAAATTATTTGAACTTGATCAGATGAATAGAAAGTATTTTATTAACGACTGAAAATTTGAACAAGATAAATATATATATAAATAGAGAGTGTGAGCTAATAGTAGGAATTGAAAAATAGCTACATGAAAGAAATTTATCATCTATGCATAATTTTGCTAACTTATTGACAAAATGTTGTACCAAATGTCGAACTTATTTCTTCCATCAGCTCTAATAAGAATAATGTATCTGAATGAAATATTATCTAAAACTTACCTCAGATAATAATTGTAATGCTTGTTTAACATCTTTTTCCTTCATTGCCCGAAATCCAGGTATTTTTGTGTTCTAATTTTAAAAGTTTAAAAATCAATTATAAATAGAACTAAAATTCACAAAAAACTAGTTAAAATGCAATCATATAAATGAAAAAAAGCTTACATCAGGCAATTTATATAGCTTTAGAGTCCGCTGCATGGTCATGTTTCGACTTAAATGAGAAAATTTAACTTCAATAAGCTTCCGAGGATTGAGGGAACGATGCCAATATCTAAAATCAAAGAATAATATTACAAGTAATTACTTTTAAAGTATAATTTTTATGTTCTTTCATGTAGAATAAAATTTTACTTTTTATAAATACTTTAAATGTATTTCTCAAATGGTGACTGATTTATTTTTAAAAATATTTTTCTAGAGTAATTTAGATATAAAGCTACACTGATAATATACAAACTTTTACATTCTTCTTATTTTATTAGAAAATCCCATTTAATAGTCAGTTTTTAAAAATTATCCATAAAATGAAAAACTGGCTTAAGGGGAGAAAATGGTGACAAAATAAACAAATGATACTATGCACAATTTTCTACTAGAGTACAAAAGTTAATATAAAAAGTAAACAGTAAAAAAAAAAAGGACACTAACTCTTTTTCCATTCAACGTACATTTTTCTCATTTATTACCTACAGTTTCTAAAAAAATTTCAAGGTTAGTTTCAATGTATTAAATTCAAGTACCTGCATGTCCCAATAGGCTTAGGAAGCACAACACCAGCAGTATAAACAGCTTGGAATATTCCTTCTCTATTGACTCTTCTAGTAATCTCCCTTATTAAAACAGGAGCTACTCTTTTTGATCTCAGCTTCTTATGAACACATAGAAAATTAATTTCTACAATTTTTCTTTTCCTGAAAGCAAAAGAACCAATAAGTGCTTCATAAATACAAAAAATTATACTTTTTCATCGAACAAAAAGAAACTTGCTGCTATTATGAAAAATATTTTAGAAGACAAAAAACACAGCATGTCAAATTTTAATAATAAATAACCTCCTTTAATTTCACAAGTTTTCTCACCGCATTTTTTTTTTTAATTTATACCTTTTTGTAAACAATGATAATTTTAATTCAGGAAATTCCACAAAAAAAAAATTACAAATGTAAAATAATTATTAATAATTTTGTGAGAACCTTAACTTTTTACTTATAAAAATAAAACTCTTGGTACTTATGTATCCTTTACAACCATCTCACACCCAAGTTGAGAGGAAACTGAAAAATTGCACAAACCTCATGCTATTGTTTTAAGGCAAATACACAATTTCCATTTAAGAAATACTGCCATTATTTTTGTCTCAATATTTTTTTTTCCTTGCCATCTATTCTCATCTTAATATAAATTTTTAAAATTGTAGTTGTGGTACCTACCAATAGTAGAAGGAAATGTGATAAAATTGATTAAAACTCAAATGCAAATGCTTAAAATCATGTGTCCTGAAGATAAACTTTAGGAAATAGGTAATGCTATGTAAGTTTGCAAAATAAATCATTAAGGTTGTAAATTCTGGCTTGTGGTACTCAACGCAACCCAAAACACTGGCTAGCCTACCAGTCCTTACAAGAAAGAGCTACCATATCTATAATGCTTCAATTGAATGATTTCTGTTCTGTAATGTTGTTTTGAGAAGATTAATAGCTTTCTGAAATATTGTGATAAAAAGTTTTTCAGAAAATCTTTTGTATTGCAAGTTCTTTATGCACTCACTAGTATGTAACAAAACAAATCTCTGGACCTATTAGATTTTTAAAACATGCCCTAGGTCTGGATCAAGATTTAAAAATTATTATACAACTTTTCCATCAAACTTAAGACCCTCAGAAATAAAATTAGCAAGCAATTCGGTGAATCTTACCTTGATCCTTCGAAATAATCAGTAATTTTAAATCATGTTACAAGCAAATAAGACTTTTAAACAGAAAGGATCCTTTTTTTTTTTGGACTACACAATTTCAGATAAATATGCAAAAACATGAAATGAAAAGAAGAAAAAAAAACAGAGCTGTGTTTGTACAAGCAACATAAAATCTGAGACTTTTAAAGACATAATGGACAATCATTTGACGATGAACTTTGGCGACTTGATGATTTAATTTCAAATTATGTTTAAAATATTATCATTGGTATTCGATTAAACAAAATATCTTGAAAATGATATCAAAACATGCACTAAAGAAACTTATATTTTCTATGCAGAATTATATTCAAAACTGATACTTCATGAAATATTGTGTTATATTTTATGGTAATTATCTCTCTCACCAGAGATTAACTTTTCTAAAAACAAATAACAGCTTAAGCAATCAAAATAATTTTTTATCAGTCCATACATAGAAACAAAGAAATATTAACATGTTTAAAATAACTAGGTTTAAAAAATATGAAACACAACAGATGAAAATACTTACAAACCATAAATGTGCACTTGTGCAGGCACAGCACTAATAAAACCTACAAGCTTTTTACTTTTTACAACTCGTACACCACAGTGCCATTGCTTTTTCCAACCAGGAGGTTGCAAGGCCCTTAAAATTTAAAGAAATAATCAATGTATAACATATTTTGTGATAATATTGCAAATTTATAATAAATAACTGAATATTTATTAATATATATCTAAAAAATTTAAAATATATTACCATTTTAAAAATCCTGGAGAATAATCAAACCTAAACATGTTGTCATCATCTTCTACATAATTTTCATTTAAGAGAGTATAAAGCTCCATCAACTGGAAGAAGTTGAGAATTGTATTTATAAAACTATGCAAAATATCTGGTACTTACATACTATCCCATCAAAATAAACAGCGGTGAAATGACCAAAGCCTGGTGATTAAAATCCAATTATTTTATCCCAGCCCAAAATCCCTCAGAGTATCCCAAAGTAACAATATACTATTTAGTTAATTCACACCAATTGGTCACAATTTGTTAGATTACAATGATGAACAGGATTATACATAAGTACCAAATATCCTTATATTTAGAAACATTTGTGGAAAATTAATACTTGAGTAACTGAACTTTTTTACTTCCCTTTTCAAAAATGAATTGTTAAAAACACTAGAAAGAGAACTATCAGTTTAAAGAAAATCTACTAAAATTACTAAAAAACTACATTTATACATTATTAACATACATTATACATTTATACATTATTTTTTACTACATTTATTTAAATTACTTGACTATATTTTAAACAGTTAAACTTACTTTGAATAAATAAACTAAAAGTTAATTATTTCAGAACTACACTGCTCAAAAAAATTTAGGGAAATCCATAACTTTAACAAAATTGTACAAATATTTCTACCCATGGCTAACATAAAACAAATATCTTACATCTTTTTCAATACATACAATTTGTCATTTACATGTAGCTAAATTGTTGTTCTGAAGCATCTTTCATGTTATTTCCATTGTCTCAAAAAATTAAAGCTTTCAAACAAATATTTTGCTGTCTTTTCAATAACGTGTTTAATATATATGAAATTTTTCATTTTATGTTCCCACATGGCTGTCTCATATAAGTTACTTCTTCGTTGCTTTTAATTTTTTTGGGGCAATGTAAATACCAATATAATATCCTATCTTCTTATAACTGTTACATGCGTTAAGTACAACCAAGCTGCCATAGTAAAAATAAATTTAAAAATTATGTTTATATAAATACAAAATTTACAATTTTAATAAGAAATGATCACTTATACTTTGAAATGTAGGAACATTTACAAAACATAAGGTTCAGAAGTAAATTTTAAAAAAACAACACTAAAATTAATAATATATGCAAGATTTTAATTATGTAATAATTAAACCAATAATGCACGGATCCAATTAAAACTTATTTACTGAAAGTTTGTGCTATTTTGTGCAGTTAATACATTGCATTTAGTACAAGAAAATTCTAAAAAGCTCATTTCAAAAAAAGTTTCAAATTATAAGCTTGTTAACGAAAAAACTGATGTGCCACAAGATTTTACAGAATTTTCAAAATACACAATACTACTCTCCTACATTCATGAAAATACTTTTATAATAAACTTTTCCAAATTTAATTCATATTTTCAACAAATATTACACATGTTAGGACAGGTATCAGTTATTCTACAAAATAACCTTTTATTTATTAAGTACTAGTTACTTTTAAAAAATTAATAGGATGATTTAATAAAAAAAAAATTAATGCTTCTTTTTTAATTTAAACCTATCATTTGTTGTAATTTTATATGCAAAAATACAGAAAGACAATTATTTTCATCAGACAAATACAGTAATAAACCAAAATCAATACAAACTGAATAAAATGTTTTATGATTAATACAAAGTGATAGCATGTCATAAAACTTACCACCATAGGATCATCAATATCAAGTGTATCCCAATGAAAGCCCTGAGGTAATGAAAGAGGTTCCTTTCGAATTTCATCTACAGACTTATCAGGTTCAATTGGTTCATTAGCATTAGCACTAATTTCATCACCTACAAAATTTTACAGATAACTAATAAGAAATCAATTTAGAACTGTGTATGTGGATCTTTTAATGAAGATATTCTATAGAAAAATAATTTTATTGAATAAGAGAATACTCCCCCTACACACATAACATAAACACAGAAAAAAGTAAACCTTTTTTATACCTCTTGAGAAAATATATTAAACATGATAAAGACATTTAATATTATACAGAGAAAAATTGAAACAGTACATAACTTTTTACAAAATATAACATTAATTAAATTTGATAAAATTAATTTTATATTTAAAAATATTCAAGAATAGCATCCAATACAGTGAAGTATCAAAAGTCATGGAATAGCAACATGAGAATATATAAACGGCAATAGCTTCTATGTAAGAAGTGTATAAATAAGCAATGCACTCTGTGGGGAAATTTCATTTGTACTCATGTAATTCATGTGAAATGTTTTCAGATACGATTATGGCTGCACAACAGAAATTAGCATTCAACACAGAATGCTTGTTGCAGCTAGACACATGGTGTGTTTCATTTCAGAAGTTATTAGAGAACTCAACATTCCTAGATCCACATTATTGAGAGAGAGAGACCAGGGATGTCTGCATTGAGCAGACAAACAACATTGCATTAAATAATAGAAACAATCACTGTATAACATATGAAAGATGTGTCTGAAGATAGAGCAGTACAATATGATGTTAATGGGATATTGCAGCAAAACACTAACAGACCTTTATTAAAAACATGCTATCAGCTGCAGCGCCTTTACTGGGCTTGTGAGCATATGACTCTAGATGACTGGGAAAATGTTGCTTGGTCTGATTACCAATTCCAATTGGCAAAATGATATTACAGTTCATGTGCAGTGCAGTCCAGTTCCCAAAGGGTTATGGACCCTAAGGGAACAAGTTGTCAATAAGGCACTGTGTAATTTGGTGGTGACTCCATAATGGTGTATTTACATAGCATAGACTGGATCCTCTATCAAACCGAAACAATCATTGACTAGAAATGGTTATGTTAATCTACTCAGAAACCATTTGCAGCCATTAATGAATTTCCCGTACTTAAATAACAATGGAACTTTCCAGGACGACAATGTGGGCATGTCAGTAGGTTAAAATTATTTACAACTAATTTAAGGAACATTCTGGACAATTTAGCAAATTATTTGGCCATCTAGATTGCTACATATGAATCACACTGAACATATGACACATGGACGAAAAATCAGTCAGTGAAACAGATTCTGCACCAACAACACTTTCTCAATTATGTATAGCTGTACAGACAGCATTGCAGAATATTTTTTCAAAAGAATTTCAATGGCTTGTAAAATCAATGCCATGCTGAGTTGTTGGAATTTGCCAGTGCAAAAAGAGGTCCCACATTTTTAAAGGAAACCCAAGACTTTTAGCACCTCAGTGAGTATGCAAAAAAGCTAAAGAAAAGATTTTTTATAAGTAATGCAAATCAAAATTTTCCACTAGTTGATAATTCATATAAGTAAAAACAACCAAATTTGAATTTCTTTCATTTCAATTTGATATGGAAATGGATTAATAAAATTTGCCTGAAATATGCAATGAATTTAAAATATTAAAATTGTAATAAAAACTGTTTATGAGAGAAGAACATTAGTGTGAAAGATAAACAGCATGTCACTAAAAAGTTGAATAATTTTTGCATCAGATATGCATTCAAATAGTAACAAAAATATTACATTCTTATAAATTTAATTCTACCTTAAGCAAGTCTTCCTCAGATATACTTCTTTAAATACTATTTCAAAATGTGTGTAACATACTGTAATCAATGCATTCAAATAACTGATAAAAGCAAAAATGCATGTAAACTACAATGCACTTGAATATCAGATAAAAGCAGTTAATAAATGAACATAAATGAAAATTTACAACTTATTATGTCTTGACATAATATACATATAATGGTACATACATTTCCCAGAAATACTCATGTATAGTTCCAATACAAATGACAAGCATGCAACACAATCCATTAGCAAATAAATTAAAAAATCCAAAACAACCATTTTTTTTTAAATTTGTTTTTTTAACTGCTAGTGATAGAAGTTGCTTACATAACTACATTTTAGTTTTAAAAAAAAATATCCAGTTGAAAATTTTGTAGGGAAAAAGTTACACAACACATTAAATGGTTTTTCTTAAAATTTTTTAGTGTTTCTTGAAATTTGTTCATTAATGTGTAAATACAAAATATTTGTTGGATACATATATTAATATTACTTTTATTAATCCATCAGTTGGATCAATTTTAAATTTCTAACTTGAAATACATAAGAAGAAATATGCATCATACATATAAATGTTAGTAGACAAGAATCATGAGCTTCCAAAAGGTTTCTTAAGAAAATACAATCAAATCATAATGATCTTTAAATAAGAAAATGTTTTAATGACTTTGTTCAATATCAGTAGGGTATTTTAAAATAAAAACACGGAGTTACAGTAAAATCAATAAAAAGAAGTGTAAAAATTAGTTTCCTCACAATCACAATAACTAAATAATTCAAGAAGATTTGGTATTTATGTATTATGGCAACCTTTTGCAAAAATTAAAGCTGACTTTACAACAATTAAAAAAGCTTTATTAATATCCTTTTGTAAATATGATTAAAGAATTTAATTTATATGCTTTAAATCTAACATATTTTACCAGAAATGCTGAAAGTAATCTAAGTAAAAATTCACTTTTAATGAGAACTTCTCACTTTTTGCTTTCTAAGAAACAAGTTTGTTATAAAAGATGCAAAAGGATAAAATTCAAAAGTGATTATAATACATTGTGGGAAATTTGATACTTCACAATGAAAATTAAATTTTGATTAAAATTTGTATTCAAATAATAATCAAGAGATTTAATTTCAAATAAAAAGATATTAAATTTCAACAATTAAAAATTCTTTTCATAAATACTAAAATTATTAGAGGTATAATTAAAATAAATTACTACCATTAAAATGTTATAATTACTAATGAAGAATTTTTAAAATCTTAAAGGAAAAATTGTCCAATGTATTTGTACACACAAAAATCTTAATTAAAATTTTAAATAAATCTTTTGACAAATAAAGAAATTTTTGTATTCATAAAATACTAAATGTATTTCATATGGCAAATGATCACATCTTTATGCGTGTTCAACTTATTAATATTAATTTTACTAGGATTATTATAACAGTTACCAGAGACACATTTACAGATTGCAACTTTTGTTAAAGCAGTTTTTAATGATACTTCTTTGTGCAAGAAAATGATCAACTCGTACAAAAAATTCTTGATATTTACCAATTTTAGGAACAGGTTGTGTGTCCCAAAATTCAAAATGTTTCCTAGCAGCTTCTTCTTGAGTTTTAGCTGGACCTTGGTGCATCACACCAAGATTGAAAACCTCCATTGCTTTTTTGATTTCATTTAGCTTAGTTGCTGAAAGCCCCTATAAAGTAATAACCTAATTCATTCAAACGATCAACACACATGCAAGCCTTTAAATTGAAAATAATTTTCAAAGGTTTAACAATTAGTAATATTCTTCAAGTATTTATCAATTTAATATGCAATTTTTTTAAATAATTGCAACTCAAAGAAGTTTTTGTATGAAAATATAAGGGCTCTTCAAGTGAAACATACACATAGCCTGTGACTGCAGGAATATTTGTCACCCAGCCACTAGAAAAAAATTATGAAACTGCCCAGAAAGCATGAATTTTCAAAGATAACTTCATTATTTTTCACAAACATTAGTATCAGTGAAGATGTAAAGCAAACATTCATGCTAGGACAGAGTAGTTTTATGCAAAAAATGTAAAATGACAAGTGAAACTAGTCAGGCACTACCTCTCCTAATTACGACACCAACAAGAGAATATTGAGTCTTGTGAGAGACTTAATGTGCATGCCCCTCCCCCTATATGGCAAGTCTTCTTCAGCACCCATTGCAAAAAGAGAAGAAAAAAAGAGAAAAAGACCCATACCAAAATTTCTGGGTAGTAAAAAATTTAAAATAATCATACTTTAAGATCAGCAGTAGAAAGTTCGGGAGCTTCTATAACTTCAGCCGAGACTTCTTTCTGCTTATTTTTCCCTTTCTTCTTTTTGCCCTTCTTATGCTGATCTCCAGTTTGAAATCTAATTAAAACACAAAAATAAAAAATTATTAAAAATAATAAACTTTAGAATCATATAGAATATATTTGTAAGGATTATATATAAAAGGTATTTAAAAGGTTAGGCAATTAAAGTAATTGTATAATCCAAAACTCACACAAGAGTAGTTTTTAATGGTTTTTTTTTTGCAAATTAATTTAATAAATTAAAATATTTATTAATAAACACTTCTCATTCAACTAAAGTAAACTCAGTGGCGCAACAGCCCATGAGCACCAAGGCCTAATGTGCCTGTATCAGTATATGTGACGATTGGGCACTGAGGTGCACTAGCAGATGTCCCAATCAGGTGGCCAGCCAGAAGCAAAACCCCCAGCAAGCTTGGTACTCATTTATTGACCCTCAGAAGGGATGAAAGGCTGAGTCAACCTTGCCCAGCCCGAGGACAGAACCCTGAACCTGAGGTGTGGAAAGCGGGATGTGCTACCTCTCTCATTTGACTACCAAGTGCTAAATCTACAAGAGTGCATTACTTATACAGAAGTAGTTACTTTCCAGATTGATCGTTTCATTAATCTTGCACTAAGGAGCAATAGTAGACTTCCTATCAACAGACAGTGCAATTTTGAACCACAATCAAGTGAAAATGATACCTGTGAACCAACACACTACTCTTCAAACTTCCACAAACTTTGACAGATTTAACATGCATCAGCCCTTTTACACAAGGGGTCAGTTACTTTCTAGAAATCTTATAAAGTTCTTTTATCGCATCAATTATAAATCTAGTGCTTAATCATGATTCAATTTTGATACTTGTTAAATTAACATTATACTAAAGCTATTAAACTGACATGTGTAGTCAAATGATAATTCAGAATTATAAAATGTGAAAACTTCAGTAGCAAAATTTTTAATATTAACTCATAAATTTTGTAAAGACTGCAAAAATATACATAAAACATGCAGTCCAGTCAAAACTTCGTCATTCTTCTTTAGTTTACTCCATTTCTATCTATAATTAAATTGATATTTAAAATTTTATAAGTTTCTTAGTTAATTATACATATTAAATCTTTTCTCAGCAATAATATTTATATTCTGTTAACACATGCTCATATATAGTGATGCTTTAGTTAACCACAAGTAGTTGTAAACAAAAATTGTCTAAGATAATGATGCAGGTTTCGTTTAAGACGTTCTAAAACTTACAAAATATTCATGTTATTTCTATTTTCTTTGCACACAATATTTATTAAATCATCAATAATCAGTGTGTATAATGGTTAGAGCTGTATGTTATATGCTCTTTTGTATTCCTTTTCTTAGTGTTACACATACTTGAAGGAAATCACGCCGTGGATAAAATTTTAGATGCTTTAGTTTTTGTGTCACTACAGCCAAATTGATCCCATTAGAATTGTGCCATTTTCTACCAAAATCTGTGACTGATTAATTTTTTTCATATAAAACATGTTAATAGTTTTTGTGGTTTTAATATGGCCCAATTCACATGGCGCCAAATTTGATGTGGTGATACCAATACGTAAATACCCAAAATTGTTTTAAGATAGTATCCTAGAACATATTACTACAGCTAATCAAGATTCCGCACTATATCTTTCACTTAAATTATTTCAAGCAAACTACATCATAAACTATGTCTTAATTGACTGTTGAATGCTTGTAAAAATTAATAGTAAATAGTTGTTATAAATATACATATATGTGATTATAAATACCCCTGCATAGTTTACAACTATTTTAAAATATAAGCATTATTCCATTCAAATGGTGTTTTTTATGTTTAGTCAAAATTAAATGGTTCACAACATAAAATATTTACAGGGAAATAAAACATAATTCCATGTAAATTTCAATATGTTATCTCAAGATTTATAATATTTTTTCCCAGTAACAACAGTAACGAAATTTTATCCATTGACCATAAAAAAATTGTTAATCTTGCAAAAAAATCCCGGAAAAACTTCGCTTATTAATATGTATTATATGATTTAAAAAATAATGAAAAATGATCAGGAAGTGTCAAGAATGTCCATTGAATTATTAGATAAGCCGAAATATTTACTTCAAATAACCGTCTTCTTCCACTTAATATTCATAATTGGAAACTTGCATTCAAAATTAGAATACACAAATCAAACTAGATCAAGCAAATTCTATAAATTCTTATTAAAATGAAAAAACTTCGAAAAAATGTTTCAAAATAGTTAAGTTTAAGCAATACTAAATTTAGTTTAATAGTTTTCAAAAGTAGAATGACAAAATTTAGCTCTTCAAACATAAAATTTCGAGTAGACAAAAGAAAAAAAAATAATCGATACAA
Source organism: Trichonephila clavata (assembly GCA_019973975.1). Classification (NCBI taxonomy): domain Eukaryota; kingdom Metazoa; phylum Arthropoda; class Arachnida; order Araneae; family Nephilidae; genus Trichonephila; species Trichonephila clavata. The sequence goes on from BMAO01037846.1 coordinate 121,251, forward strand.
AATGAAAAATTATGCAACAACGCGTGCGGGAAGTTTTTCACATTTCGAATGCATTGATATTTGACCTATGTTTTCAAAAACATCATAATATGAGTAATAATGTTAGACAAAATAGAAAAACGCACAAATTTAGAGTGAATAATATTTTTAAAAACGAACGACAAAAAATTATGGAAAAAATATTAGCATATTTTATGAAGCAAAATGCATTTGCATCTTCAACACTTTATAACAGAAATAATCAAATATTTCATATAGAATTTAAGGCTAAATGAATGTGCTTGTAGTTTTGTATATAGCTTCAAATATTTTCTAAGATTGTAAGCAAAGAAAAAATAGAAAGTTTCATAATAATATTGTTTGTTCATGAGAAAATATGAATATTTTAACAAATGCATGCGTTTAGTGATAGCGGAAAACCGCGATATGCTTTTTTCTAAAAAAATTCGCTTACGAAATCCTATCCGTATGTTTCTGCTCATCGTTCATATTTTTATGATTTTCTTCTAAGTCTCCGGCAGCTTTTTTATCAGTTTCCTCTTCAACAGGCCCATTATTAGCAGATTTTAGAGCCTCGGATTTCATTTCAAGATCAGCATCTTCCTTCAATTCCGCCATGCTTGTTTGTCTCAATCGTTCCTTTACAGATGCCACTCTAATGAAGCACAATAAGAATGCTCATGGTCATAAGATGAAAGGCGATTTTTCATCATCTACATTATCAGCCTTCTGCAACATAAAATTCCAGATTCAGATTTGCATTCTGATAAAAATTACTTAATCATGAATTTGGCTGCTCTTGGTACCTGTCAAATTCTTCATAAACAATTAGCTTTTTTTTTATTCGGAATATTGATTTCAAACATTATTGATACTATTTTTTGGAAATGTTAACATAGTAAGATCAATTTTTGAAACTTTTGATTGTTCCATCAAATGTTTATTTCACGTCTTGAATAATATGGTAAGCAATCAACATAAATTAAGTAAATTATCTGTAAGGACAGTTGAAAAAGAAAGTTTAAACTTTAACTCCAGTTTACTACAGATGCATGGCTCTATTTTTAAAAGATAATTTATAAATAAACATAATATCTTGATTACTCTTAGACGAGTTGTATAAATATTTTTTTAATAAAATTATGTACTGTCTTAGTTAAAACTGGTCCAGTGTTATTTACTAATAGAGTAGATTTGAACTGAAATGAAGTACAATACAACGAAACTTTTTGTTTAATAACTATTTTTTTCTCTTTACTTACGAAATGTCAAAATGAAGATAAGCTATCGAAATCACTAAGCTATGAAAAACTTTTCTAAATATCTTTATTGTTCTATATATTAGAATATTTATATATGTGCTCAAAATACTGCGATGTTGGTATACGTGTCAACTACTGTATTCAGTGTGACTTTGTTATTATGTATAATAAATTTTATTCAGCAATGTTATCATGGTAAGTTATTACTAACATAAGTTCATAGGTTGATTTGATAAATATATGAACACAATTATCTCATGATCAGTGTTCTTTAACGATGAAAATAACATCATTTATGTGTCACAAAAAAGAAAGATTTATATAATTTTCTGATATATTAATATATAATTAAGAGCAGATGTCTCTAAAATTCACATATTAAAAAAACGAGAAGTATTAAAACAACAAATATCCACCGTAACCAATATCTATTTGTTTCGTTTGTTTTAATTGCTATTTATGTATCAAGTTAAGTAATTAATCCTTATAAACTTATTTTTAAAATTTTCTTTTTGTTCTATTGGAATTATCTTGTTCCCTCTAAGATTTCAGTATCATTTAAAACTAAAATAGAATATTTATATCTTAAAATTATATTTAATGTAATCAATTGGTGAAATTGCCTAATCGGCCACTGGTCCGCCAAATTTTGAAAAATCGCTAATTTGGCGCATTTTTGTGTGTTGTGTTTTGGAGTAGCAACCCTACCACAACATGATCCGACTTCTCCCTCAATGATGCAAAAGGGTTACCAGATTCAGTGCACTTATCGATTTGTCAAGAAAACACTTGGCGGGATAAGTGGCCGATTCGACAATTCAACCCAATTGGTTTTTAATTAATTAATAATGTTGGTATCAAATTGACTAAGATTGAAGAGGATAAAAACAAGAGACACTAAATACGTACTTTGAAAAACTCTGTTTTTTCATAATCTTGGTAAAAATAAGACACAGACATGTCCATTTGACAACCTTTTCTAAGAATGCAAATATAGCAAACAGTTAAATTTTTAGAAAATTACAGTCTTTGTCTGATGTTTAGAATGAGAAAATATGATGTTTAGAATAGCATATGATACATAGAATTTTATTAATGTTTGAATTTTTTTATTGGTTGCTGATTCATAATGCATATATTTTGGAAATATTTTTTATAGATTTTTGTACCTTTTCTTTTAGTAAATTCAAATATCTTTTAAATCTTCCAAACACTTTTAATATCAAATTCCTTCATTTTTATTTTAATTCATGTGGATTTTGTTTTATATAATTCTATATTTGGTACTTGTATATTATTGTAACTGTATTGGCGACATTGCATGAAACGAAGTTCATGGTTTGCCAATTTAGCGCATATGACACATGAAGCCGGGTTGCCTACTTGGTGAGTTATTTTGAACGTTGGCTTAGTATGAATAGTATGCAAGTATATTTTATTCTATTCATGTTTCAAAGTTATTTTCCTATAGATTTATTTATCCAATCAGTTTTGTAAGAACAAGAAACCAATGAAAAAGGAATAAATTCTAAATAACTCTAGTTATCTTTATATTTTTTGTTATTCTTTCACTTATTTAAGCATATTTTCGTTATTAAATTGATTTAATAATTATTAGCAAGTAAAATTCTTAAGATATTTCAAATGCAAATTTTTATTAAATATCAGTTCTTCTTTTGTCTTGAAATGTTTAAAATCTCTTCTAATGGTGGGGAATGTAGAGGCCTGATTGGTTGAGTCAAGAATCATAACCAAAAGATAACTGATTCAGGACTTGTTTATCCATTGACTGTTGTATAGTTAGGCTTGTGAATGATAAATCTGTCAGGATTAAAAGTTCTTAAAGCAATATTTTAATGTGGATATCAAGAGAGAGGGTGTCATCTTAAATGTCACCTTTGACTGTGATTCAGAATAATATGGCTTTTAATGTAATGTTACACAATCAACTCTTCACTCTTCTTCCAAAATTCAGAAAGAAAAATTGTATTAGCATTTTTATTTCCATTTTGTCTTGTAAATAAATTAATAATACATGGACGTTAAACACAACCTGTACTTCAAGTAGTTATTGAAGCTGTCATTATGAATAAGAATCTCTTTATTTTTGTATCTGTTAAATTATTGTAACATTGAAATACCAATTATTGACTTGTGTCCTCAAATAATTCAGAGTTGAATGTATGTTTCATTTTTGGAACTGTATTTTTGAAAAACTTAAGGGAGCAGGATATAGTGTTTATAAGTAAATAAAGGAATAAAACTTTGCATGTGATGAGTATTAATCTGATAATTAGTTTTAAAATGTAAGGAGTAAAGGCTATTAAAACTGATGTAATTACTTAAGAATTTAAGCTTTCATACATTAGATGGTACTAATGTATTAGCATCATTTGCACCACATGAATTGGGCCATTTTATAAAAACAAGAAAAGATCTTAAATGTTTTATTTGAAAAAATACCATTTAGTCAGATTTTGGGGAAAATAGCATGATTCATGTGGCACAAATTTGACTGTTGACATTGATACGTATAAGTACCCATTAAATTACACAATTTGCTCATATGCCGTTCCTATGGTAAAGTAAACCTTCTATTAAATTATTTATTTTTTATCCAGTGTGGTTGTTTTTGAAAATCAATTGCCAGTAAATTATAAAAAAAATTTTATCTTGGTGAATCAAATTTTAGTTGTTGCTTATGCCACCTGTCTGACATAGTCAGATCAAGGCCCACAAAATTCATCATGGCAACAGGCTAGAGATATGTCTGTCATTAGCCTAAGCTTTGAGCCCATGAAGGTGACAGCACGATTTTGCTCACGATAGATGGTAACACCATTCAGACCCACAGATTTAATGAGCACACAAATTTTAGTAATTCTATATTTAATTATTTTTTTAATTTAATTATTTTCAATTTCAGGTACTTGTGATTTCTACTTAAAAAGATGTATATTTTCAATAATCATCTCTTTGTTGGTTGCTGGATGGGGCTTGAAAAGAAGAAGCCTTAATTGGAGTGGTGCAATTGTTGGTATATATACATTTTTAATAGTTTTACAGTGTAAGCATTAAGGTTTTGTTTTGCTCAAAATATTAATAAAACCAAAAAATATATTTAAAAAAGTACTAAATAGTTTGAATTTCATTATAAACAGGAATCTACAGGGAGCTTTTCATTATAGTTAAATCAATATTTGCTTTGTACAAAAAGTATAACTTTGAGATATTTTTATTTGACAATATTTTGGCCAATGCATATAGCATATTTTTTTTTAGAAACCACAGTTCATCATATAAGGCTTAGAATGACAAAGCCATCCTTTTATATCAAAATTTGGTTTGTAAACTCATCAAAATGTCAAAATCTCCAAAAAAAGGCACATAAAAAATATTGGTTTAACAATAGCAATTTATATTTTGTCAAATTTTTATATAAATATAAATCAATGAAATGCTAGGATAACATAACAGACCTTCTTAATTGAGTTATTTGAGATGAAACAGATTCTGGTATAATCCTAGGAGAGCCCACACCCTTGGCGATAGGCTGAAAAAGCGCCAAGTGAACCGACAATGGTGGCAAGTGAATATAATGGGACAAGGTGGATGCATAATAAAAATATACGCAAACAATACAGAAATTAATTAAATATATTTAAGATAAAAATATAAAAAACAGCACTTACTTTCTTATTGCTGATCTTTTCCGAGTGGAGAGTACACGTAACAGCTAGCCACGAATTTTTTCTTATACTTCTGCAACCATCACACATATTCACACCTTTTTTTCGACGTATCCATTCAAAACAACTCTCTTTCGTTTGTATAATCCTATTCACTCGTTACATTTAGGACATTCATAATTTTAAGCAATCAATCTTTCCTTAAAAACTAATTGATTAGCATTTTTATAATACCTACCATAAAATCCGGCATTTAACGTGCACTTTTAACATGGAAGATAAGAATGGAATTTACAGGTATGTGTTATACTCTATGTATAAAAATGATAGCTTTAAAAATAAGAAAAGAGATGAGCAAAAAAGCTAGACTTCGACTTAGATCAGAATACTGTTAATTTAAAAAAATGACCTATGTTATGAACTTAAAAGGTTGTAGTTCTAGGAGTTTTCTAGTTTTTCAAAAGCTTAGGATAATACCTTGAATAAAGGACTTCAAAACATAAGAGCATTGAACAGATGAGCATAGAAAAGAATTAGACTTCTAGGCAGAGTGAAATACTATTTTTTTAAAAGAAATGACATTCATTATGAACTTAGAGGGTTGTAATTCTACAAGTGTATGATTTTTTTCTAAAGCTTGGAATAATACATAAAAAAAAATTGACCAAAACATAAGAGCATTGTGCACGCACATTTCAGGTTTCTTCCTAAAAAGGGGATGCACATTATACGGTGGTGTGCGTTATACACTGGATTTTACAGTATTTGTAATTGTTATTGAAATATAAGTTTGAAAAATATTGTTATAAGTACAATTACTATACCTTATTAATTACCTACTAGTCGCCCATCCAGTATAGTGATTACCAATGCTGACTGCTGTGCCGTAGAGCCTGGGTTTAAATCCCGGAGAAGACATGGATGTTTGTAAATGTATAGTGCCTTTGCAGCATGGGAGTACTCTAAAGAGTAGTTGAGTCGCAAATCCTCTTGTGAGGTTGGTGGAAGGGAAAGAGAGGTGGGAGGCTCCTGACCATCCCCAGGGTATTCTCCCTCAAAATTGGGGTGGAATTGAACCAAATCGCGCTTTCACCTGCATGGTGCTCAAAGCTATGGCTAACAACAGGCGTAATCTAGCCCTTTGCCTCGATGAATTTTGTGGGCCTCGATATGACATTGTCAGATTAGGTGGCATTAGTAACAACACACAACAACAAATACCTACTTGCTGGCATGATAAGGGAATGGCTAATTAATCCAAATCATTTGAAATGCACATAATTAATGTAAATAAAAAATAATAAACATCCTGTTGATACAAATCAATAATATCCTCTCAGTGTATACTCAGTTACCTACTGAAAAGATAATTGAACAAAACAATTTAGGAAAAAGACAAAAATATGTTTGGATAATTGTCAAAGAGTCACTTCCTCAAATGTACAGGCTACAGTAGCCTAGTGGTTATAGTAATGAATTTGTAGTCAATATGTCAGAGTTCAAGCTCTAGTGCTACTGAATATCCACTGTGTAAAAGGACTGATGTACAAAGTCTGATGACAAAGTCCAAGCTCATAGTTGTTCCATTGACATGGTGTGGTAGTTTGGATAGGGGTGTCACAGCTCAGATGTCCCCATCACTTGAATTAAGGTTCTAAATTATGGGATCCATTCCCAATAGTCCTCATGTTGCTTTATAGTTCAACATTAATGAACACTTACTCACTTCTACTGAACAGCTTGTGAAATTGAAAGCCAGTTAAAAGGGCATCTATTATATATGTAGAATTAAAATTTTACATTTTCAACAAAGAAAAGGAATTTTAATTTTTGTTGGAAAAAAATTTACATTCAAATTAAGAATATGTTAATTCATAAATTCAAATTACTAATCATTGAACAATATTGATGAAATAAATCATGATAAATCTAATTATGTGGCATGTAATTTTGTAGGCACTCTGGTTGGATTTATCCATACGTTTAGCAGCTATTGTTTCCTAGCGTGCCTTTTTACATTCTTTTATACTTCGTCCAAAGCAACTCGTTTTCACTCAGAAAAAAAGAAGCATTTGGAAGCCGAATATAAAGAAGGTATGTTTTTCTTAAAAGTTTCTTATGTTTCATCTTATACATCCTTATGGAGAGAAAAGTGTCCTTCGGCTATACATTTTTAAGTAAAAATCTCATTTAAGTAAAATTTTCATTACAGATATTATCTTGATATTTTTCTATTGCTCTAGTTTCATTAAGTATGTATGAATTGTTTTTCTTTAACTGTGCTATGTAGTTAGATAGTACTATGTAATTCTTAGAGAGACAAGAAACATGAAAAAAATACCCCAAAATAGAACTGGATTCTGCTTTACCAATTAAACATAGAAAACTGGTGGGAAAATAAGATATGATTTTATAATGGTTTTAAAAGAAAAAAATTTTAATTGTTTTGGTGGAAATTTCTGATGTAAAATGAAAGTGATTCTGTCATTTTCGTGTTTCTCTTAGGAATGTCAAACAAAATGATTTTTTCTACCTTTCAGATTGCAGGAAGAGTCCTGATTCTTACTGTAATATGCAAATTAGCATTGGAATATCTAATTTTTGGTAGACCTAAGAGATATACAGAAAAAAACCTGAGAACCACTAGCAAAGCCTGTAATTAAATTAAATTAATCTCTGAAAAACTTTTTTTTTTCAAATTTTTCTTTTTAAAACTTTATATAGAACAAAGATGTTTTTAATATAAATTGTAACAATGTCTTATTTTCTCCCTTCTTTTTAAAATTTATTTTTGACAATGTTCTAAGATAACCAAATAATGAGCTGGAAATATTTTTGATTATCAAAAGAGTTATTTGATATGTTTTAATACCCAAAAATATTTTTTTTAAAAGATAATGCTTGACTGATGTATACTAATAAGGTATAAGGTTTTAGAATATTTGTGTGTAAAAAGACTATATATGTCATATATAAAACCCACTGCAAAAATTTGTGCACTAATCAGTTTTGAAAAAATTAATTATTGAATATTGAGGATTATAAAATACATAAAAATATATGTCATGGCTCTTCAGTGTTTTAAGTTTTCTGTGTTGCATCAATTATTGAAGATGCCACAAGTAACATGTTAATTTTGAAGAAGTAAGCAATTCTTTTAAGGAAAGATTGTTACAAAAATTGCACTTTCTATCAATTTTCTAAATATCGAGCCAATTTTATCTGCAGATGGTTGTATATCATTGATCTAGATAGCTACATGGTACTAGAAAATCTAGACTGGTATCCATGTGAAGAATTAATCCAAACTAAATCAAATGCTGATCTTGACTTTGATTTCAAATGATATAATATATAAATATGTGGAACAAAAATAGTGCAATAATGTTTCAAAAAGTTATGAAAAAAATCTTCAAAACCTGAACAGTTGTATAAAGATAACCATAGACTTGCCGGTATATGACAAAGGAATCAAAATGGTATTCACATCGATTCTGAAAATTACTTTAAGAGATTAGAAGAGATTCCTGAACAGATCAAGTCGATGACGATCTGTTTATGCAATTTGTTGAGGAAGTGAAGTATAAGTTTGAGTTGTAGTCAAAGTGGTGGTATGTTATATCTTTTTTTAAAAGTAGTCAATATAATTTAATATAATGTTGCTACAGTTTTTAATGTCAAGCATATGTGTGTGTTTGAACAAGCTTTTTTATTTAACAAACATTAAGAATAATGTTGGAAATTGTCTTCTTTCTATGGAAGATGAAATCACCTTATGTATATCGAAAATGGAACCCTCAATTCAACACTTATATTTCAAAAGAAAGATGCAGAATTTGCATCAATATTTGTTATAAATTATTACACCAAAAAGATTTTATTGTTTATCTACACCAAGTTATATTTAAAATTACAACAATCACAGGTAATAATTTTTTTTAAAAAAATAAACTACTAAAATGGTAGTTATATTTTGTTTCCACTAATGGCTTTGAATAAAAATATTATTAAAAAAAGTAATGTTACAGGAGTTCAAGGGTTCACTAAAGCTTAAATATTTCATGAGGGTTCCATACAGTTGGGAAATGCTGCTCTAAAATACTGCATTAAATAAATTGCTCTGAGTGGATCATTATTTCTAAAGGAAAGTAAATCATTCATCCTTATCAAATTTAAAACTATAATAGTTGTATATTTACTCGAAATTAATAAAAAATAAGAGGTCACAGAGTTTTTAAAAAATTGAGCAATTTATTGCTTAATGTTAACAAAATGAAAACATTTTTCAGTTAGCAATTCAGCCAAAGATTTTTTTTTCACTAATTTTCCCCTCCCTTCATATAACAGCACAGAATATTTTCTAATTTTCGCCTTCTTTCTAGGCTCCTTTTCTTCATTTGAATTTTTTATATCCATCAATTCATGTACTCTTTCTGTGACATGAATAATTTTTCAAGATTATGCTATATAGTTTTTTTCTTGTTCGCACTTTTCTTCAATTTTCTTCATTAAAAACTTGTTCTTCTATGCTAGTAAGCAATTCTTCAAGAGGCTGAAAGTCTGTTTGAATACACTCCATGAGCATCCAACGAGTCAGGGCATAAATTCTGTCTGTGCTTCACAATGTCTACTGAGATTGGGAATCAAAGCCATAAAACTCATTAATGCAATGAGGCAAACTATATTTCCTCATGGTCTTCATAATATTTTCTCTCATTTCATTCTATACATGTCAGATGTTCTCATAGCATTTCAGATATACTGTTATTAATATTATTGATATTGTAATAATTATAATACTTTTTGAAAAAGAGCAAATTATGTTAATTGGATGGCTTGAATAACTCATACTGTATGACATAGACTAAAGGTAAGCTATCTGTAGAATGTATCCACTACGAACCCCCTCTCTCTGAGTGATTAAATTTGTGCATATGCATGAACTAATCATCATGTTTGACCTTGACTAATTTGTACAATTCATTTTGGCACTTATTTTTGGGGAAACTTTTTGGTGGAAAATCTTTTACAAATGCATAATTGTGAAGCAATATTGATTAAAATTTATTGTTCAAATTACTAACCATACTATAAAAAGGTCAGCACTGAGTGAAACCACATGAAGTTTTGTAGGTATTTCTGTAAATAAGTTGACATAGTGTACAATGTTCCTACTACAATACATCTTTAACATTCAGGAATTTCCGGATATTTACACTACAGGGATATTTTTTCTCTGCCCACCAGTGTATTTATATCAACAGATATTTAAAAATCCAAATGTCTGGTGTTATTGCTGTTGATTTTGAGGGTTCAAGTTTTTATGCCACTAAAGACCCATCCTGTAGTAGGGCTGATGCTCTTTAATTCAGTCAAGGCTCTGGATGGTGGGAAAGTGCTCTGGTATTGTGCTCTTCACTTGACCACGATTCAGAATTATGAGGTTCATTGCAATAACTCTAGTGTTGTTTCTGTGTTGCTAATAAGCAACTAATCAGTCATTAAAAATACAAATTTATAATTTTGAAAGAACTATCCTTGTAAAATAATACTACTTGTTTCTATATGGTGCTTATCTGGAATGCTCAGAATTTTACTTTAATTTAAAAAAGTAACATATTTTCTGTTAAAGTATGTAATTCTATTGATTACACCTCAATATATCATGTATTCTAATAACATGATTCTTATGTTTAAGTACATTTCAAAACTTGAACATGAATTGATATAAAAAAAAACTATGAAACAAGTTGGTTTCAAAAAAATTTACTACATGTTTTTTTTGCTTTAACCTAAATAATTCTACCAGTATCATCTTAGAGTGGAAAATTTTATGAGAAGGTTTACGAATTCTAACAGTGTTTACATTAATGACATTTGCACATTTTTTCAGCCTTCTAAATTTCTAAAGTCTCCTTAGGAAATTAAATATAAGTGAAATTGGCTTAAGTCCTCATCTTGTATTCATTTGTAAGTAATAGGAATGATCCAACCATTATATAGAATATAGAAAGTAAAAATAAATTGTATACACACACACAGTTTACTTGAAAATATTTTTTTTGATGTGAAAAGGTTGTATTAAAAATTGTTTTTTTTTATTATATGTTTTACTTTAATCACACATGTTTTTGAAATTATTTTTTATTTTTTAAAAGTTTAATTAAAAGGATATATGATAAGAGGAAATACGATAATTAGAAGTATTTTTATTTGTTTTTTTAAATGAAGCTACTTCTTGATGTGCATCAAATGAGCTCTGCTAGGAGCACCTGTGTTTCCCCTTGCATTAGTTTCTGATTAGCGCGAATCCATATGATGTTCAAGTGGAAAAATAGGAGTGTATTGGGCTTATCAAAAAGTGTATCGGTACATGTCTTTTGGATCTTAAAAGTGAAACAGAGAAAGAAGTTAAGTGATCGTAAAAGCCTAAGAGATCATAACCGACTCACAGACATTTTAATATAAAAAATTCAAAGATATTATGCTATGGCTATTAAAAATATTGCCAATTATCTTCATAGCTTGAAAACTGCTGTTAGGGCTGTTTATTTTCATCTTCTGTCTTCTAATGAGAGTCCTCAATATGGACTGTGTCCTGAGATTATAAATGCCTGGTGTAAGTTTCAAAAGACAGAAGCTTAATGTAACGAAATGCACTTTGATCATAAACACATACATCATAATGAATTAAATGAAGCCCAATTTCTAGAGATCTAGGTGATCCTATGTTATTAACAAAATGTTTACATGGAAAGACTCAGAACCCCCCCCCCCCTTCCCAAATGAGTTTGTTAATAACACCATATGGTCAGTGATTCCAAGAACTACATTTGTAGAGTTAAAACTCTAAAATGTGTGGTAAATATGGCTACTTCACCATTTAGTGTGAATCATGTAGAAAAATTAATGATCTTAAAGATCTTAAAACATTATGATATTGAATCAAATTATAACTGAGCGTCATGCTTCAAAAAACTAGATACATGTAGGGTTCGTGTAGCCCAACAAAAGCATCTTGAGATCCCACAAAAAGGCAAAATTGTTAAAAATAATGAAGAAAAGAAAATTAGTCTTTTGTAGGAGCAAGGAGTAAAACAAATGGTTAATATGCTTCTGGAAAGTACTAAAGTAAATGCTCAAAAAATAAAAAAAAATTTACTTTAAAACCTCTTTTCTCAATGTAATATTTTTCACTTTATGTAACTTTTCTCAAAAACTACATATCATATAATCCTCAAATTTTCACTTGATAAGAATTTTAACATGTTTACACATTTTAATGGAGATAATTAGATATTTCTAGCAAACCTTTTTAGATATGACCTTTTTAAACTAAATTTTAGGGGTAAAAATTGGACAATTTTTAAAAAATTCATAATTAATTTAATTTTTAATAAAAAGACAAAACCCTATATTAAAGTGTTATTGATAGTACAGATAACCTACTGAAAAAATTTTATTCATATTCATGATAATTAAATAGTTTCTGAGAAAAGGGTACATAAACTTACGCAATTTAACATGGGCTCCTATGGACGTACCGGACCCCCTTTTAATATTTTTTGACAGGGGTATAAATTATTAGCAAGCATAAGATGTCATCATCAACCTGTAAAATAGTTTTATAATAGTATCTTTTAAGTCCAATAATAAAATATTGTTTTAAAAATAGTAAATGTGTGTAAACTGTATAAAAATAAGAAATATCACTTTTATTGATATAAATTTTTCTTCATTCATGAACATCATAATTTTCAAATATGCTCTTTTTTGAAATACAAACCTTAGTTATAGAGCAACTGCTACAAACAAATATCTTGTGCATTTTTTAAAATTTATTATCAGCTATATTATATACATATTTAAAAGAATTCAATATTGAAAAAATTTATATATACCAAACTTTTTAAAGTTCACTTTAAAAAATCAGTTGGAGAAAAATGAACAAAATGACTGATATTTTTAAGTGATTTTCTTATGTTTAGTTTTGTATAATTTCATAATATTATATGAGGCTAAAGAATGTCATGTGACAAAAATTCAAAATTGTTTTGATTTGTTGTTAATAACATATTAATATGAAAAGAAAATCAATGAGGGTTATACCAGAAAATATAGTATATTCAGGGATATCAGAATGGAAGATCTAATTTCATGCTTTGACATATTTGTTTTGAGGTCTTGAATAATCAATTTGCAGAGATGTTATTGCATGCAAAGAAGTTTGATAGTTAGCAATTAAAATTACATTTTAATTCTCTCTCTCTATATATATATATTATAAATGTTTACATATCAGAATAAATAGTGTACCAGTAACAAATAATGAAATTTAAACGTTTAAGAATATATATATGAATTGATAAATTAACTATATTACTATTTTAAAATTGGTGTAGCTAATGTGTTTTTTAACATTACATAAGACATAAGAATTCAGCGGTGCATCAAAGTGCTATTAAAACTGTTAATTGTTTTTGCAGATGAAAAGTGAAATTTAAATTTTAAAAAATATTTGGTTAATCTTTAAGTTTTTCAGTCTTCAAAAATAGGTTATATAATTACATAGAAAACAGGTTTTTGTAAAAATATCCTGAACGGGGTGCCTTTACTCATTTAAATCAATCGCCTGTCATTTTTTCCCGTCTGTATTCTTTTGTACTTGTAATATACTATTCATATTTTATTAATTTAAAATTTAAATATCGTATTAATTGTTTTTAACATTTCTTAAAGGGGGACAACGAAATTCTCGCCAAGTTCTGTGCAATGGCAGTGCTTCCTCAATAATGGCAATGCTTTTCATTTTAAATGGGGGACCTGGAGAATTAGCAATTCAGTTTCATAAAAGCTATCTGCGTTCATGGCTGTCTGCAGCTGTTCTATCATCACTTGCTGGTGCAAATGGAGATACATGGGCATCAGAAATCGGAACTGTCATGGCTAAGAAAGAACCTCTATTGATAACATCTCTTCGGAAGGTTCCAGTAGGTTTGTATTTGTTAATTTAAATGTTAAGTATAAATTTATTTATGGCTTACAGAGAAAGGTTTTGAATATTGTATGATACATTATAAAATATTTTTGGAATGTTTCACTTACAAGTTTCTAGATAGTGTAGAGATGTTAAATAAATTCTGTGTGAAGTTAAAATGATTTAAATACTATTTTTTGTTTGTTTGTTTGTTAAGGAGATAACCTAAAAAGTTACTCCAAAACATTCATTTTAATACATATTTGAACCAATATACACTGTGTATCTAATTGCTTGTTCTGAAGATGCAATTGGTTTTGCTCAACATTGTACTTATTTACTTATATTATAATCCTTGGATACTTCGTTAAAAGGTATTAAAATTTAAATTATTAGTGTAAATATTGCAGTCTACAAATTTCAATATTCTGTTTCTGTGTTAGTCTTATAGTCTCTAACTCAAAATGGTTTTTAGCGCTTCAAACTAAACTTCCTTGAAATTAGCATATCAGATAATTTTTTGAAAAGGGAGGGATAAGCAATTCTGTGTTGAATGCCGCATTAGATTTTTTTAAACTATTTTTTATACATTCTTGTTCTGCTTTATATTTTTTGTATTATATTGCTTAAAAATTGTGCAATGTCCATCATATCTTACACTAATAAGAAATTTTCAGTAAGTATTTTGTTCTAGTAATATGTTTGAAAAATGAGATTTTCCAATGTTATTCTATTTTTAAAGATATTCTGATACTTATTATTGCTGTCAAATTATTATAATTATTAATATTTGTATTTAGAGAGATAGAATACAATTTATGAGTATTAAATATTTTCTTATCAGCATTTTATATTAATGAATTTTGTCATTTGATATCCAATTTATACAGTGAAATACATTTGATACAAAAAGGCACAGGACAAAATAACAGTTAACACAAAATAATGCAACAGTCCTGACAAACTATGTATTTTCATCAGTGGCGTAACGTACACCCTTGGGGTGCGGGTGGGCCCAGGATTATAAGGGGCCCAAAGCCTATGTTATGTTATGATTTTACAATCCTTAGTAAGATCCAGCTCAGGGCCCCAAACCGGATTTTGCAGTGGGGCCCAAATATTCTCAGTTACGCCGCTGATTTTCATGCAGTTTTTTCTCTTAACATGAAAAAATTTTCCTTCTGGGAATGAACAAAATACAAAAAACATCAGCAGTGCAGGCTAAATATAAGAAGGTTATGAAACAAAAGAGAGGTGGTTTCACATGTTTTATAGAAAGGAGGCTAACTTAGCTTTGAAATACCCTTGGAATATAGCCTGTGACGCAAGCCAATTTTGTTTATCTGAGCTATTTACATCCTCCATCCCTAGAAACACCTCACAAAAACATCTCATTTAAAATTCGGTGGTGGGTACATCATAGTTTGAGTAAAAATCAATGAGTTTAGTTCGCATTATTTTTTCTATTTTAAAATAATTTTTTTTGGTGAGCACAATGGCTAAGAGCTCAAGGAGAAAGCAAACTGTTATATCACTTATAATGAAGATGAAGCTTCTTAAGGCTGTTGATTAAAAACAGAAGATGAAAATAGAAATCTGTAAAGATTTGGGTTTTGATAACTCTACTTTATCAACAAAAAGAGAGCAAATTATGAAAATGCCTGAACTTTTTTTAAGTACATGCAAAAACACATATCTGTATAAATAAAATGTACTTTAATAAATTTAATTTTTTTGCAATATCCTTTAACACGAAATTCTTTTAAAACGAACAACTATTTCAGTCCCTTCAATTTTGTGTAAATGGATTTTCACTGTATCATGGGACAATAAATATATTTGAAATTTTTATACAAAATTACATGCATAATAGTCATCTTGAAACGTATTAAGCATTTAGAAATTCAAAAGTTATTTTAATTTGAGCAGATTGTGTAATCAAAGTGAGGCTTGTATCTTTAAAAAAATTAACAATGTTGCATTCTTAATATGCATGATACTTCATTTTTCCTTTTAATTTGTTTGAATGTTTCATACTAAATATGTATGATATAGCATTTATACTTTCTTTTAAAGAAATGGAAATATGTAATATAACTTATAATGTAATTTTTTAAATAGAAATTATGCATTTGCCTCAATAGTTGTGGATTTTTTTAATGTGCATTGTATTGATTGTTCTGTTTTCACATTTCCATAATATTTTAAAAGGCAACTTTGTTGTAAGTTGGGATTGAAAGTACAGCTATATGTATATTTGAGTTTTATATATATTTCTGCATATTGTTTTTTAAAACTACTTTATTTCAACTTATATTGATGCTGCTAATATATTCATTTAACCATTAAAGCTAATTTTACGTTCTTTATATTGCAGTTTTCCTCTTGAGTTTTTAGAATTTCTAGGTTTAGCTTAAAATTTTTATTTTATAATGCAGAGAAGTAAATTAATTTAAAATAAAAATAAATCATGTCTGTGCAAGTATTAAACTGATTTTTCCATGCCATTTAGGTACTAATGGTGGCTTCACCTTAATTGGATTGATCTGTAGTGCCTTAGGAGGATCTGTGGTTGGCTGCGCCTATTTATTGGCTCTTTACCTATCAGATCAAAATATTGGCATAAGTCAACAAGCTTTCCTTTTAATATTTATTGGAACTTTTGCAGGATTCTTTGGATCTGTATTTGATTCTCTTGTGGGTGCAACTTTACAATACTCAGGTAATTTTGTTGTTTTGTAATAAATTTATTAGAAATATTAATAAACTCTAAAAAATGAGCCCTTACCTCTAAAAATTTTGGGTGCATTTAAGACTAATACTTCTAATGCATTCAATATCTGGTCTTGCATCTTTCCAGTTCATCTATCCATTTATAAAAACTTTCTTAAAAATCAGATTTTGAAAATTAAAATTGATAACTGTACACACATCCAAAATTAAATTCACAAATATGGTTTTTTGACGTAATTTTGAATTTCCATTAGTAAAATTGATAGAATTTTTGTATTTTACATATTTTAAGGAATTGGTAGTACAATATCTACTTTTGGTTTTGGAAAAGAAGTTGTTTAGCATTACTTTTTTGCAGAACTACTAAATTGAGATCGTTTAAGAATTTGAGAGTTTGAGAAAAGTGATAAAAAAATCAAATCTAATTTTTTTAGCCTAAATTATTTTTTATACACTTTTCTACAAACTCACAAAAGTTGAAAGTTCTAAGCTTAAAAAATGCAGAGTTGGGATTACTTTTACTTTTGTTTTCTCTCACATCCCAATGGCAAATCAAAACTTTAAACTGACTTATCTCAGAAAGATAAAATAACTAGTTTGTCTTCATTTAAAATGCTAAGTGTTTTTCCTATTGTGCCTAATACTTGGAAACTTTTTTCAATTGTTGCTAATAGTACATGAAATAAAAGTTGGAATGCATTTTTCAATCAAAACACTTATTTTTTAAAAAAAATATTAAATTTAGAATTTAATGCATTTTTTAAGGAACTTTCAATAAGCATTCATAAAAAGTACTGTACGAATACCAATCATGTTCTCACAAAACCCATACCAATTTTTGTTATACATAGTTTGACATGCTTGTAAATCAAATTTCATATATGTATGTTAATTTTTGTAGGAGGAGTAGCATTTTAAAATTGCTTCATAAGTTTCAAGTTTTTCCCTTAAAAAATTAAATGGTTAGCTTTTTATGAAATTTTGAGCACAAAATCTATTTTGCATCATACATACACCTAGGAGGCAATAAAAAAAATTCTGAGAATCATTAAATCAAAAAATTTTGTGCATGAATCCTACCATGTTCCCTTAAGAACTTGAAATTGAAGGATAGTTTTTATTTAGCAGAGCAGATGCTGTCAACCTGAATCCATTACACCTTGCTGATTAAATCTCTAGGGAATATTGTTGGACATAAATTTATGAGGAATCCAGTTAAAAAGAATGAAATTGCTGTTCAATATTTTATGGATGAGAATTTGAGAAAAGGCAAAATAGAATTAGAAACAACATTAGGCCTGACATTGTGTGTTTTTTAATATATTGAACAACTGATAAGATCAGTGATAGGAACAAAAACAGAGAAAATTTTTGTTTATGATGCTTGGGGGGAGGGAGAGGTGTAAGAGGATGAGGAAGAAAAAGATATGCCAACAGACTAAAATCACATATTCTGAAGCCCTCACAACAATAGTTTCAGCTACGTAGGGAAGCAAATAAGACCTGCCATGCAAGAGATTAAGAAAAAGCAAAAAAATTTTGGTAAAAAAACAATTATCCAAATAGGACTGGTTAATAAAACAATCTCAATTTTCATTAAATATTTTAAGTGTCAAAGTAAAAATTTGATTTTTCTTTCATTACAAAATAAAATAACACAGAAAATTCTTGTTAATGTCGGAACTTATATTATTGCTTAATTTTATATCGGTATTGTAACTCTCAATTCAGTAAACCTACAATTTAGTAACTATGGACCCTGATTACAATATGTTAACTTACCAGGCCAAACTATACATTCAAAATTTCTAAATTATTATCAATTAGGAAGGGGGAAATAGGTATAGAGCAACCCTATTATCTCTTTTACTTTAAAATAATTTTTTTTTTTTTGCTATTAGTTTTGTTACAGAGTGTATCATGAAATAATACTATTTTGGATAGTTTGATAATTTTTTTTTTTAATTCCTGCTTCTTTTTATAAACATATCTCCAGATTTACACTAATAGTTTTTGCAGAATTTTTTCGCAATTGTTTTTATTTCATACTAAATTCCTTTGCAAAAAACAATTTTTTGTTGAAACATTTTCATCCCCCCTAAAAATTATTTGCCTTTCCCTAAGTGAACACATAACCACTGCAATATTTGCTGTTTTAAATAATTTAAATAAATATTCAGTTTTTAAATCTTTGTTAATTCTTCCATTATGCAATAGCCAACCTCTCCTTACTAATCACCTCCCCTCCCCATTTGAGTATTAACTGGTTTGTAGACTAATGATCAAATTTATATTTTGTCAGATTGAATTAATGTAATATTTATGGATGAAGAGCTTAATTATAAATATAACTGTTACCAAATTATTGTACATGATTATTAATTATATGTTGTCTCTTTTTAAAACCTTTCAATGTAATAAATTAACAATAATTGAAAATTTGAGACATATATAATATTCATTTATGAATGCAATTTAGCTCATTTTTTAGATTGAAATTATGGATTTCTGTTATTCAATTTTCTTTCTTTAAAATAAAACAATATGTGTTTTTTTTTTTTTTTTTTTTTTTTTTTTGTATCATAGACTTAAATGTTTTCCTTCAACTCTTATCTATACTTTCAAAAAAATGAAAGCGAAAAGTTTCATGTAACTTAAATTAACATACTGCAGATTTTTAAATTTTGATTATCTGTAAAAACCATTTTTGTCCTGTAGAATTTATTCTTTTATATATCATTTTTTTTAGGACTTGATACACGAACTGGTAAAATAGTTGAAAAACCTGGAATTGGGGTGAAACACATTTCTGGCAGGCCTTTGTTTGATAATCATTCTGTAAATATGATCACTACTATCATCACTTCCATTGCTGTGCCAACTATAACAGCTCATTTGTACAATTGTTTTAGATAAGCTGTTGATTTTATACATTGTTGAATTATGTGATTAAATATTTTTGTAGAATTTGCATGTGTCCACATATTGTACATATATTTTATTAAACCATAAATATAGCTTCTATGAAGTCATTTTAAGCTAATTTTTACCTCCAATATCATATTGGGATTTGTGATATAAAATGTGTATAATCAACCAAATTCATTAGTATTTACTATTTTTTAATGCATTATATATTGATAATTTATATTATATTCATTTTAGTAATTTATAATTTTCATTTGCTGTCTGTTTGGTGGATGACTACTCATCTACAAAATATTACTATTTACTACTGATTGATATGATTGAGATTTTTATTTTGAGGTAGTGGTTGATATGTCTGATAAATTAATACATTTTATAATAAATATTCTTACAAACATTTTAATTGGTGTTTCCCATGTTCTGGATTAAATAAAAAAAAAAACAATCTCTGGCTGTAGTTAGTTTATTATTCTCAATCAAGTTCAAATAATCTTTTAAGTACTCCAAGTCATGATTAAAGCACACACACCACAACAGTAGAGAGTTGAGTTGGAGTCAGTGTATGTGTGTTAAAAAAGAGAGGAATTCCTGGATTTCTGTTAATGACAGAGTTGAAGTAGAAGTCTTTATTTTTTAGAAGATTAGTTGAATTGCATTTAGTTGGGTGTTAACAAAATTAACTTATATTGTGATGAAGATTTATCACATATATAGCTTGTTTTTTAATATGAAAATCATTATATCTATTTTTACAGAACTGGATCCTTGTACTTAATAAATAAATTGAAGGTGAATTGCCATAAACATAATATTAACAAAAAAATATTAATTTATATCATTATACCTTCAGCTAATTCACTGTTTACTCAATCTTTAAAAATGTGTATATTTTTTAAATTCTGCATTGTAGGTAATTTAATAATTTTCCTTTTTATATGTGTCACTTTTTTAGTGTAAAATTTACTCATAAACTTAACTCAGTGGTGCAACAGCCCATGAGGGCCAAGGCCTACTGTGCCTAACTCAGTATATGCGACCTTGGGCCCTAAAGTGCATGAGCAGATGTTCCGGTCAGTCTGAGAAAGCAAGCTTGATGCTTATTTTATCGACCCACTGAAGGGATGAAAGGCTGAGTCAACCTAGCCCAGCCCATGGTTTGAACCTCAGACCTGTGGTGTGGAAACGCCATGCACTAACCACTGGGCTTCAAAATTTACTCATAACTTAACTGAAAAAAAAACCATATGCACACACATTACACGTTCAAAAAATTGAATATTAATAATCCCCTGCTTAAATAAGCAGTGTTGTTAACAAATATTGGAGAGGTTGGAAGTGGATATAACAACAGTTCTTATAAGTAACTTTCATGAATGTGGATCAACTATATTGAAACCTTATTGAATCAAGCACAGTTAATAAGGTATAAAATAGTATCTTATTTATAAATTCATGATCTATGTATTGTCTATTAAAAGAAGCTGAGATTATAATAATACTTAAAGGGGCCATTTTTAACCTCCCCAGCACTCTAGGCACTTCAAATTGTTATGCCCCCCCCCCCCAACACACACTATTTCCAGAGCACCCCTTTCTTCAGTTCTTACCTTGCCAGTTTGGGTCCAAGAGGAATTTTCCCTTAACTCTCTTACTCTTTTCCCTTTCTTGTTTTTGCTATTTAGAGTCTTTCCATTATCCACCCCCTATGGACCCACCGTTTCCTGGATTGGCAACCAAAAGGTAAGGATAGTGACATGGTTTGACCATTCTTGCTCATTTCTTACTTTAAAACATCACTAACCACCCACCTACTTGTTTTGTAAATTAGTACAGAAAATTGATGAAATTGTTTGCAATTACAATATAAAGTATACTGTATGTATGAACTGTTTGTAACTTACTAATTATTATCTTTTTCTTCTCTTATTGCTTTACTATCTTTTATTTTTAGACATCCTTATTTTTTGTTGACTCACTGTCATTTGTACTGGTACAACAAAGGTTTGCTCTTTGCAAAATCATTAATAACATCATTATAATTAATTTCCATGGTTTCTTCGCCCTAGGTACATGGAAAAGCAGCTCTGATATTATGAGACTGTTCAAAGAAAGCTTAAGATTTTACATAGTTTCCGTCCCAATATTGCAATAGTCAATAAATATCTTCTAAGCCTGTTGAAATTCTATTAAATGCTCTTCTAAAAAAAGTTATTCTTTCTGCTTATTAATTTCTTATGAAATTTTTTTTTCATTGAATATAGTTTTTTAAACTATATCGATTGTAAATTAGTTGTATGGTTAATATGCACATATTTGTATGTCTCCACTTTTCCCTCTATCATTTTGTGTATTTTATATTATTCGGTTTAATTAGACACATCACCACTCAGATTGGGGTCCAGAACTTAATGTGACTAGTTGAGAAGATGTTTACCAAAAGCACATTATGAATCTTTTTCAGTTTAGAAATATTATAAAATAGCATTTATTTTAGCGTTAATTATAATAAGGCAGCTGTTTAGACATTGGTGTGAACAATTTTTTTAGCTCAAAGTTCATATGTATGTCTCAATTTGATTTTCAAACTATTACAAAGATTTCTGTGTAATATAAATATGTTTATTAATACTTTTATTCTTACACTCAGTGCTACAAATACTGTTTTTTAAACAGCAATCAGTCTGATTATTATTTTTGAATATAATATGAATTTAATTGGTTATGAAAAAATCGCTGTTGATTCAAATAATTATGTATTATATCAATCCATACTTTAATGGCAGATGTGTGGAAATTGGTTCATGTTCAACTTTGTTTCTATAATTATATATAGTTGGATAGATATTCTTATGAATAATTATCCAATTTTAATCAGCTTACATGTAGGGTATTGCTTTGGACTGTACAAAATTGCTTGTATAGAATTATAAAGGAATAATTCAAAATTTATAATTACTTTAAAATCATCCCTTTAGAATTTTACAATATACAGTAGAGTCATTTTTCGAACATTTATTATCCGGACCAAATTCCGGATGCGTTTTCGAACAGTGAATACTCAATGGTTGTTTCATGTGAGGCCAAAAGTGACAGGAAAACCCAAGGTGAGGGATATTTGGGTAATTTCAGCTGTGCTATTTGGTAAACATCTGTGCGAAATATTTGGTCAGTTTTTTTCCAAGTGAGTGGGTGTATATGTGATCTTTTGTTGAGTTGTGAACTGCCATTACTTCAAATTCAAAATGAAAGTGCAACGTCTTGAACATATAGACAAAACTTGAAATATCGAACCATCTCGCCAAAGGGGAAAGGGCAACTAGCACAGTTTTATGATGTTGGAATGTCAAGAATTTCTGACATAAAAAAAAGTCGAGAAACTGTTTTCTGCGTTAGAGACAGCTATGAAGTGGTTTGAAAAATCAGAGTGCTGTCCTACTCAACTACTGCTGCTCAAGAGAATCAGAGACCTTGCAGCGAAAAAACGAAGGTGGACAATGGTACCGTGAAAAATAAGTGATTATTTTCCACAATAAAGGTAAAATTGTGACTATTTTGCTTTTTCTTCAAGCACGTTTCCCGCATGTGATGATTTTCAATGTTCATATAGTGTCCGGTTTCATATACTGCATGGATCGCATTCGGCTATCTGAACAATTGCGTATCTGAATGGTGTCCAGTCCCAATTGATTCGGATAAACGACATTCTACTGTATTGTAGTTTCTACGAATCATTGTGATTGTGTGTTATAATTTTGATTGAGGGAACTGTGAGGTTGTAGTCATGAATGTGAAAGGCTGGTGTCCTTTTAATCATTACATGAATGCAAATCTCTATGCCGTTTAAATCCTATCATATAGTTAGACTAATGTCACATGTGATAGGACATTCCATGTTAAATCTGTCAGGCCCAGTCCTTGCATTTGTCTGATGTAGAAGTTTGGAGAGAGGGAAATCGTTGTTTGACAGTGTTTCAAAATTATGGTTACCAAAAGCTCTCATATTTCTTCTAAGTATGACATTGCTAAATAATCAACCAAACCTCAGATCAATGTTATTAAATTAGTATAAATTGCTTTTTATAAGTTCTATAAAAAGAGGAAAAATGTTTTCTATTTTAGGTTTTGTAAATTGCCACTTTAAAAGAAATTACCATCTCCCACATTGTGTTTTAAATTTACTAACTCATTGACTGCTATTATACTCTTAAGAATTCCCTTACAAAAAGCCAATATTTATTAATTATTTCTTATACAAATGTTGCAAAATTCGCATTTGCACTAATATACCACAAATTTGGGTGTACAAGATCATCACCAAACCAACTACGCCAGCACTACATATTAAATGAAATGGATTATATTGCTACAGTTCCCAAGTGACGAGTGGAATGCCAGGTCAGTTTTCGTCACTTGACCATGTTTCAGAGTTGTGGTCAGGTGTTGACCATTTGCTTGATCTCTGCTGAGATCTTAACCTCATATCTTTTCCTTTAGGTGGTTAGCATTCGTTTTATAATGGGTTGGAGGGAAAGTTCTGTGGTATTTTAAATAGGCACATGTTATTTTTCTTGTAATAAAAAGAACATCTGGATAATGAGTCATTCTGATTGTTTTTTTAGCTGCTGTATAATATAAAAGGAGTCTTTTTTTTACCGTTCATCATTTACTTGTGATATTTTAAGTGAAAAACATGTCAGTAGATAAAGTGCATTTAAGACACTGCATTTTGTATGAATTCCAAAAAGGAAGCAACGCATCGGTTGCATGTAAAAATTTATGTACGGTATTTGGAAAAGATATTGTAATTGTTTGTACTTGTCAAAGATGATTTAGCAAATTTCGTTCCGGGGATCTGAGCCTCCAAGAAAGTGATCGATCTGGACGACCATCCAAGATCGGTAATGATGTTTTGCGATCAATGTTGGAAAATAATTCACTTTTAACAAGTCTAGAAATTGCAGAAGAGTTTGGCATTCATCAAACAACTGTTGGAGATCACATTAAATCTCTTGGGTTTGTGTTAAAGCAAAATGTTTGGTTCCACATGAATTAACGGAAAAGAATTTGTCTGATCGTGTAATAATGTGTTCATCACATCTGATTAGACACAATGTGGAGCAGTTTTTGGACAAGCTTGTTACTGGAGATGAAAAAGGGATTCTTTACGAGAATATTAAGAGAAAAAAATCTTACAGCAAACCAGGAACATCATCAGCAACAGTTCCAAAACCAAATATCCATCAACGAAAAGTACTGCTTTGTTTGTGGTGGGACAGGAAAGGTCCAGTGTACTATGAGTTGCTGAAACAGGGAAAAACCATTAACGCGGATCTGTACTGCAATCAGCTGGATAAATTGAATGCAGTTATCAAAGAAAAAAGGCCTGCATTAGCGGGTAGAAAAGAAATAGTGTTCCACCACGATAATGCTTGACCGCATACTGCAATGGTGACACAACAAAAACTGAATGCGTTAGGATGGGAAGTCCTTAGTCACCCACCGTATTCACCTGACATTGCACCATCTGATTATTACCTGTTCAGATCTCTGCAAAATTATCTCTAAAAAATTCAAGTCTTTTGAAAGTGTTTCTAAGGCACAGTTGCTGACTATTTTTACTCCAAGGACGAGAACTTCTACAAAACAGGAATTCACAGGTTACCTGAAAGATGGTGACAGGTTATAACAAAAAAACGGACATATATAATTGATAAATATTAAACACGTATTTTTAGAAATGAATTCAAATATTTTCTTTAAAATACGACAGAACTTTCCCTCCAACCTATTAGTTTGCCCTTTTTTGTGTTGATGTGTAATTTAAAATTTAATGATTGCCATGTGAAAAAATAGGTGAGAATGCTAGCACCGGCGAGCCGGGCTTTCGACCGAGAAATTTTGTGAGTGAAACGCCTGACCAATCGGGAGGCGAGTACTCGGTGTATAGCTAAAGTGGCGGGAAAGTTATCGGGGAGTAGATGACGTATCGGGATGTTGGCTCAAAGTGCGCGTTATAAAACAATCGCAAAGACCAAAGCAGCATTGAACAAAACAAAATTGACCATAATATCAAAACTCTCATTTTCGAAATTTTTTTTTTTTAATATTTTACCAACCCTTCTATCAAAACGCACAAAAAAAATGTACTTTTATGCTTTATTTACTAAGTTATGGGGTAGTTTCGATTTCCCTTCATCCATGACCAAACCTCTTGTTTATACACTCTACTATCTCTTCCTTATGTCAGACAGTTCAACATTTGTCTGTCCCTACTTCCCAGGAGACATTTAAAAAGTCTCACTTTTTCTGGGGGCTATAAGAGGTTTCCTATTTGTCCTGAATTCCTACTAGAACAGGCTTCACCTCAGCACGCCTTGAACTGGGGTGGTAAGATATCCATAATAGTCCACTTCTAGTATCAGACTAGAAGTGGACTATCTACTACTGACTCCCTGTTTTGTGTGCTTCTGACTCCCGTTTTTGTGTCTTGTGTGCTTCTGACTCCCGTTTTTGTGTCTTGTGTGCTTCTGTTTTTTGTGTCTTGTGTGCTTCTGACTCCCGGTTTTGTGTCTTGTGTGCTTCTGACTCCCGTTTTTGTGTCTTGTGTGCTTCTGACTCCCGTTTTTGTGTCTTGTGTGCTTATGACTCCCGGTTTTTGTGTCTTGTGTGCTTCTGACTCCCGTTTTTGTGTCTTGTGTGCTTCTGACTCCCGGTTTTGTGTCTTGTGTGCTTTTGACTCCCGTTTTTGTGTTCTTCTGGAAAGGTCATAGACGCTGCTCATCTTGACATGTGCTCTGCACTTAAGAGTTTGGACTATATTGTAAAAAAATATTGGAGAGCTCGTTGCCTTTTGACCTGATGGCCAATGGCCAGGCATTTGATAAATTAATAAAATAGTATCGAACTTCGTTAAAGTCAAAGGTTTCACTGATCTGGTCTGACAAGACGGGAGATAAGTAACAAAACGTTCTACTTTCAAAAATTGATAGATTTGATTAAATAATTGAATTTTTTAGTCCAATGGGCCATAACCGGGCCACTCAGAAAAGGCCAACGGGGCCACACGCGGGTCGCAGGTTGAGTATCACTGCTTTATGGAATAGCGAAATCAGACTTTAATGTTTATGTGGGATCACTTTTCTAACTAGAGAAATGTTTGGATTTTTGGTGCTATTATTTGGCATTAAGTAAGAAGACAAATTATCCATATAATATATATATACAAGGGGTGATCAAATGAAAAGGTACGAAACGACATAAAAATGAAACAGTTAAATATTTGCATATTCCGCCAAGGAAGAATGTAGCGAGACATCTCGGGATGCCATTGGAGACTCTGACTGAGATCGGATCATGCGCGGGTGCCCGCATGCGCAGGAGAGAACAAAGGCTCTTATAAAAAGCGGCGTCCAAATGATGCGAGCACAGAAAAAGCATTAACTCCGATGTGTACTGTGAGACACTCCAACGCCTACGCAGGTCCATCAAGAACAAAAGACCGGGGCTGCTCACGGAGGGTGTGGTTCTGCTCCATGATAACGCGCGTCCACACGTCTCCAGAGTCACACAAATGGAACTGGACAAGTTTCAATGGGAGACGTTGCACCATCCGTCCTACAGTCCGGACTTGTCACCCTGCGATTTCCATGTGTTTGGTCCACTGAAGAAACACCTGAAAGGAAAGCGCTTCAACTCGGACGACGTACTCAAGGACACTGTGAAGGACTGGGTCTCGTCACAGCCACAGGAATTCTGGGAACAAGGAATCCTGCGGCTTGTTCATCAGTGGGATCGTTGTGCTCAGGCCTATGGTGTATATTTTGAATAAAGTCTATATTTGTACCCACCGTGTCGTTCCGTACCTTTTCATTTGATCACCCCTTGTATATTCAAGCATTTGCTATTAAATAAATCTCATTTCTCAAGAGCAAATCTTTGGACATTCCAAACTAACTGCTTGGGAGATATGTGTTTTCGTGATTTTGAAACTAGATACTTCCAAACCTACGTGACGATGAACATGTTCAAAATTTTCCTAAAAAAAAATTCCATAAAAAATGGAACACATTAAGAAAAGATGCACAAAACTTCCTTACTAAAAACTAGTATTGTCGGCTTGAAAAGAATACTTATCATCATAAAGCAACACGCGCAGTTTTTCTTGCTCCACACTCGGGCCTCTGAGTAGCCTATTTATTTGGGGAATCCCACTTTACTTTCCTGTGGGAGACCAGTGCTTTTGATCTACTCTTTTTTTTTTTTCTTTCAGCAAACAAAATTAAAAGCTGCGCATTGTTTTCTGTTCCTGTTGGCTTAAGCTTTTAATTGTTTACTAATCAATTGATAAAACTTCTTTAGTATTCATGATTTTATAAGGATTTAGATAGATGAGTGGTCATTTTCACGAACTCATAGCCGGCGTTTTTTCTGTCGTGTGGTCAGGGCTGTAGTTATGTGACGAAAGGCCTACGGACTGATAAACATTAAATTTGTTGCGCAGTATTTCATTAAACCTGTCACTGAAATTTTAAGAAAAACAGAGTGGCCCAGGATCATTGGGACAAACTTTAAAGGGAGATAGAGGACATCTCAAGGATTCAAATTTCATAGCAATACCATAGTCGGAAACGTTTTGGGAAAGTAGTACAGGCAGTGCCGGTTTATCCGTTGGGCGCCCAGAGCCCCGGATAAGCTGGACTTAACCGGATTTTCTGGTTATAAATTTCGATCCGCCATTGCCATGGGGGGCCGTAGATCTTCTGCGCCCAGGGCCCAAAATGAGCATAAATTGGTACTGATTACCGGTTTAAGAAACGAAAAGACACAAGACTGAAACCGTCTGGAATATTTATTGGTCATTGCTGGGAGTTCGAGTCACTTGTGTACCATCCTCGCTATCTCAAACACCTCGTAATGATCCATATTCACACAGATAGTGTCGACCGGTGCCTCTCTCTGTGGTTACCTTTGCGATACAATCTTTCAGTTATTCGTGCATTTCCTCCTGTTAATCCGTAATTCAAGATCATATCTGCCAGTTAGGTGTTCGTAAAACGTTCTTTATTGCTCTGCGTGCGATGACAACTAAATGCAGTTCTGTTTTTTCCAATGCCCTTATGAACGACATCACCTAGAGCCGATAGAAGTCTTTTTTGACCATGGGTTGCATGCAAATCTGAATCCTTGTGATGTCCCTACCTCCCGGTAAAGTGTGTCCCAATAATTCTGGGACACCCTATATAGAACCTCTCTTTCCTATTACTTATTGTATCCTCCTGGCCGGTTGGTGGAGTAGTTGGTTTGGCGCTGGCCTTGTACGCTCAAGTTTGAAGGTTCGATCCCGGCCCAATTCGGTGGATTTTCATGATCCAAAAAAATCGACAGAGGCCATGTCGTATGATTATGGGGCATGTTAAAAATCCCAAGAGTGCCTGTTTGGCTTGGGTGCTCTCGTCAAAATTTAATTTCTGGTGCAATTTCGCATCGTCAGAGCTCAGGTGCTTCCGTCTGGAGAGGAAACTGGGCGTCAAAATAACACTGTGGCAATTAATATCCACCCTTACGGTGCCGCACTAAAAAGCGATACCTGCTCCCGAGGAATTTAGGTCAGCAATAATAATTACCAATCCAGGCAACCCCATTAGAAAGAGAAGAAAAAGCTTAATCCCCTCCATGTAAAACAATACAAAGGATTTTGTTTCTCTATTGAATGCCTGTAGCCGCAGTATCCTAGTGGTCATGAGCACAGACTCGTGGCCGGAATGTCATGAGCTCGAGTCCTAGTGCGAGTGTTATAGTGAATAACTAAATCTTGGAAAGATGTGAACGAAACAACTTATTTCCATTTCAGCTCGTAGAACAAGTGAGTTAGTGTTTATTTACGTCGCACTTTAAAGCAACACTAGAGCTGTTGGCGAACGGACCTCGTAATTTTGAACCATGGTCGAGAACGACGAAGACGACACCTGCTCGTGCAACAAGACTATAACTCAAAAGAATAAGGTTAAAGAGTTGTAGTTCAACAAGAAATCCCTTAGTTATTGCGACTAATCGAAAAAATAGACTACAATTAGTCAGGAAACGCAGAGATTGAACCACTGAGCAATGGCAATAGATTATGTAATCAGATGATTTAATATTTATCCTCTTCTAAAGTAATAGTCACATCAGGGTTACAACAAGAAACACACGAAGCTTTGCACTTGTCGCGTATCATAATTACTGTATACTTTCTTGGAGTGTTGTAATCTGTGGTTTTTCTACCGCCATGGTCTCGGCTCAGCAATAAAATGGACTGCGAGTTTTGAGTACTTACTGAGAATGACTATCTTATTTCTTCAAAGAATTACTTCTACCCTGAGGCGATAGCCTTTTCCAAGACGATAATCCTAGAGTTCGTTGAAGTCGTAGTGCGTGAAATTGGTTCCAAGAATATGAGGGTGCCTTCACGTATTTGATTTCACCTCAGGAAAGTCCTGGCATCAGTCTTATTGAGACTCTGTGGGGTGTACTACATTAAGGGTTGATGAAGGGTTTCCATCATCGTTTGAATGTCGCTGCAAAAATGTGATGCTGTAACTGCCGCTTACATCATTACTTGGGGTAACCAAAAGTAATTAATAGAATCTCGGGGTAAATTAATATATTTAATGGCATAAGATAGCACAGTTACAAAGAACAGACACTTAGACAATTACAAGACAAACATTTAGAGAAAATAAGTGAAAATAAGTAAAGTTTACATCGTCCAGGATTGGACATCGAAACAGGGACACACGCTTGTCCAGATCCAAACTCTCTCTGACGATACTACAGCGTTTCGTACAGTCACACTTCCGGTTCAAGTCCATATTGTAATGGCGGCACCTACATTTCGATCTTGGAACTATACCGTGTGTTACAATGCTTATTTGACCTAAAATATGTGTCCAGATATTGGATAAATTGGTAAAAACATGCTGTAAATCGTGCCTAAGAGGTGACGGGACAAAATACTAAAGTGTGAATGTTTATTTCTTCAGACATGTATATAACGTTCATAAAATAAGAATACTCACAAAAGAAATCAACTTTATCGAATCTTATTCAAGAATCTATAAAAAATAAAATAAAAGACCCATGGAAAGTACATTTAGAATTTAAACGTGTATGTTAACGTAAATGTATGCAATCAGTGGCGCACACAAGGGGGGGGGTCCTAGGAATCCAGACCCCCCTCCAAAGCCCTTGAGTTTTTTTCGATTGATGATAATCCTATATATATATATTTTACGTAAAATTTAATTAAGTACTTGCAATTAACAATTTATTTTATTAATTCACAATAATTTCTTTTTTATTGTTTTATGGTAACAAAATCAGAAGAATTAATTGGTGTTGTCTTAAGGTATGATACAAGTTGGGGGGGACTTTCGACCATACAGCCCCCCCCCCGCCCCTTGAAAAAATTTTGTGTGCTCTACTGTATGCAATTCGTTAGGGTTGTCAATATACGTATGTCTTTGGCCATGAGGGAAAGGAAACATTATATTCCTATGTAAAAATATATCGTTGAAATATTTCTAAATGCATGCTTTTAAGATTAACATGCATCAAAATTTTTTGGTTTGTTTATCTATATATTCCAGGTCGTAAAAACACAAAACGGAATTTTATTCACTTTACAGCTTTAAGTTAATACAATTTTCTAGTGCTTATTGTAATAGAATAAATACAGGGTGTTGCCGAATTCGACCTACAACTTCAGAGGGGTGATATTAGGCGAAATGGGGTCAGAAACCTGGATTTGGAATGGAAGGATGATGAGCCAGACGAGTGGAGTGGCCAAACAAATTAGGAGATTTGAAACGACATGGGAAGATTGAAGTAGCCTGCACGTATGCAAATTTCCCACTTCTCCCGTAATTTCTGTTTGAAGTAGTGGCTACTGCTTACCAGAACGTGTGGTTGACGCACGATGGTGCTCCAGCACATTTTTCGATTTCGGTACGTAACCATCTCCAGCTACAAGAAGCAGATTGGACGCCTTGGACTCATTATTTTGCCTCCATGCTCTCTGGACTTCAATCCCGTAGATTTCTTCTGGGGTCACTTGAAATCGCTTGTGTACGAGGACGCCGGGGGCTACAATAGAGGATCTCACGTCACGGTTCCTCGTCGCTTCAGCTAACTTCGGCAGCGCATCGGATTAGTTTGAATGCGTCCGACAATCTTCACCCGCCAGTGTTGGCTGTACTAAGATCTACACCCCCGCAGTTTCAAACAATACCTGTGAGACTCACTTCCTTCATTTCTTACGTCGAGTTGTGAAGCAGTGCTGGTTTATCCATTGGGGACCATTATTATTTTGGGGCCCAGGAGCCAGAATAAACTGGACTTTACCATATTTTCTGGTTAAAAATTTCGATCCTCCAGTGCCAAGGGAGCCTGCAGATCTTCTGCTCCCAGGGGCCGAAATAAGCTTAAATCGGCACATTTGGGATGCATTGTTCGTATTGTAAGCAAGCTTTACGACGACTAATAAACGTATTTTTTTCTTCTTGTTATTGCCCCTTTCATTCTACTTGACATCACATCCTTCCTAACTGTTTTTGAAAATTACTCTGTCTAAACGTGGTTTGAGACCCCATGTTCTATGCTGATTAGTCGTCTCCATGCTGCCTATTATCCAGTGCCGGGCCCGGGTTGCAGAAGGCACTGGTGGATCCAAATTTACAAGCCCCGTTGGCACTGGCGGATCCAAATTTATTACCAAAAACCCTGGTTATGCCAAGCTTATCCCGGGTCCCTGGGCGCCAGCCCCAAGTGCCGAATGGATAGTACGGCATTATTACCATCACCCTTCTGAAGTTTTCAGTTGAATTCCGCAACATCCTGTATAAAGAAAGAGATTGTTTTTCACCTAGGTGTGGAAAAGCAGAATCTCTTTTACACTCATGTTCATAAATTAAGGATAATGAAGTTCAGGCAAAGAAAGAGACAGAAGCAAAACAAATTTGACTTATTTGTAAAGTCTATTTATTAAACAAAAGGTAAAGAGCAAAAAAGATGCTTATGTTTGACATAATTAATAAAAATTGCGATTTTTACTCCCTGGAACAAATTTCAAAAAAGAACCTATTTACAAAAAACAGTATAACATGGTTAGTATGATAGTTAATACGGAGTATGTCTCCGGACGATGCAATACAAGCCTTACAACGCCTACGCATGCTGAGTATCAAATTATCAATCTGATCTTGGGGAATATTACACCACTCATCAAGCAATGCCCTCCGAAGTTCCGGTAGACAGGTGGGAGGAGGTTGACGGGCTGCAATTCGTCGGCCAAGCATATCCCACACATGCTCTATTGGATTCAAGTCCGGTGAGTTTGCTGGCGGTGATATACTCCATACGGGTGATATACTACGATTGAAGGCATTCGTCTACAATGTTTGCACGGTGAGAACGGGCGTTGTCATCCATAAACAGAAATTCAGCACCCATGGCGCCCCGAAACAAACATACATGTTGTTCCAGAATGACATCTCGATAGATGTGGCCTATCATCGTTACACTCTGAACATGCAGGTCAGTTCTGGAACCAAGAATAATTCCTCCCCAAACGAGCCATCCTGCACCACCGTAACGGTGTCGTTTAATGGTGTTCTCTTGGTGGTAACGGGTACCTGGCGCTCTCCATATGAAAGTCGGCGAGAATCAGACTGCAAACTAAACCTGGACTCGTCGGAAAACATCACACAAGACCACTGTTGCGGTGTCCACAATGCATGCTCTCTACTCCAGGTTAATCGCAGGCGACAGTGAGTTGCGGTAAGGGGAAAACATCCGACAGGCCTACGAGCATATAGACCAATGTGCCCTAAGCGTCTGTACACGGTCTGCCTTGAAACTGTCGTACCGGTAGCTGACGAGAGAGGTCTGATGCTGTGCTCCGTCTGTTTCTTTTGGCAGTAACTGCCAAATACCGGTCCTCATTCGGCGTTGAAACTCGGGGGCGACCTGTGCTGTAACATCTACTCACATTACCATCATCTTGTAATCGTTGCCAAAGCCTGGAGATGGCACTCTGGGTGATTCCAAGTTCCAGCTGGGTACGTCCACATTCCAGTCGTCCGATAATTCTACCACGTAAAAAATCATCCAAATGCCTCCTTTGTGCCATAACTATGCGGTTATTGCACTGAAAGGCTTTTAAAGCGCTTGTGAACAATTTTACTTCTTTGCCACCATTCCTTATATACCCCTCTCTTACACTCTCGTCATTGTGACGTACTATCCGCGCCATCTGGTGGTTTCCTGTAATTTGCATATTCTTCTTCAAGATGTGCGTGATAATTCTACAGGTGAAATTTTTATTTTAGAGTTCAATTTCTGTGTGATTCTGAATTATCCTTAATTTATGGACATGAGTGTATATGAACTCTTTCCGTCCAGTTGGCAAATCGTGTTTATTCCGACGCATTTATGTGGTCTCGGTAGCCTAATAGTCATGGTCACGAGTTCGTGGTCAGCTTGTCGTGAGTTGGAAGCACTGA
Source organism: Trichonephila clavata (assembly GCA_019973975.1). Taxonomy (NCBI): domain Eukaryota; kingdom Metazoa; phylum Arthropoda; class Arachnida; order Araneae; family Nephilidae; genus Trichonephila; species Trichonephila clavata. Next base: position 155,380 of record BMAO01037846.1, read on the forward strand.
AAGCCCGCCATGTAGAAGGGTGATGCACTTTAAATCTGTCGTGGCTGAAAGTCTTTCCGTTGGCGTTTTGTGAGAATGGTGTTATATATAACTCAGGTGTGATCCTCGTCACTTGGCTGAGGTTCAAAATTAAGCGATTCGTCGCCAACAGCCCTCGTATTGCTTTTTTGTGTGACGTTAATGCGTGTGAACATTCTCTCAATCCGACACATTTTAACACCCTTTTATAAGCTTCACTTGTAAGTAACGGAATCTTTGAACTCAATTTTTACCCACTTTAAAAGAACAGATTAATTCGAAATTTTGCTCACTTGTCCAGGATCGATGGCAATACAACAATTTAATAATTTTGCTCCATTTTTTTTTTATCGGGATTAACGATTTCCCATTTTCAGATCCCATCCCGCATCTGGCGACTAATTTCAGATCCCATTTCCAGATTTGGCATCTAATTCCAGATTAGGCGACTAAAAGATTAAGTTACAACAAAGTTCGATTTCCTATAAAAGGGTGTTTTTTTTTTAGTTTTCTTTAAGTATAATTAATAAAATTGTAGCTTGCAATATCACTTTCTGCATCCCTTAAAATCATCGACAAATATTAGTTCTAAGTTGAGCAATGGAAAAAACATTATTGGAAACATTCTTGGCTTATTGGAAAAAAACATTATTTCCTAAGGAAAAAAATTTTTTTTAATGAAAATAATTTTTGTGTGTTAACAAGGGCCTTTTATTCGCATAGTAGCATTTTTTATCATTATTTTCTAAGTTCTGCATTTGTTTCATAAACTGAAATCAGAGGCGTAGCTACCAACGTATCAGTATGTAATATTTTTGACATTTTCAAATGTTTTATTAATGCGTCGTTTTTATTTATTATCCAAAAAAAGCCCCTTAAGGAATTTCGGTACAGGGTCCACTCAGGACTTGTTATTCAGTGATTCAAATCCTAAACGTAGTTATTTAGAATATGGAAGTAATAAAAAAAATTCACGCGTTATTAACATTTTTAATTGTGAAGTTACTTTTGGTCTGCGTTATTTTCTCTCTCTCAGGTAAAAGATCTCGCAAATGAAAAGAATTTTAAAATCCCAGGTATGGGTAAAGAAATGCTGCAATAAAATAATAAGTTTCATACTTTTAAAGTATAGGGTGTCCGAAAAAACTATGACTTTCAAAAATTAATTAAAAATAAACCAAGATTTTCAGTTATGGGTTTTTAGGTTCCATAAAGAAAAAATAAATTTTTGGTTTAAGAACTGCAAAACCAGATGGTAAACAATCCCGTTTTTCTACATTCTCGTTTCAAAATGGCTTCATTGCAAGAACAAGCGCAAGTTGTAGCATGGCTTATCGAATTGAAATTTGCAAGGTTGGAAAGAGGAAGTTCAAAAGCGTAAAAAACACAAAACCGCAAATAATTTTTTTTTTTTCTTTCAGTAGTTAAATACAGTAGAATCCCGAAAACTCGGACCGAAGCGCGTTGCCGAGTTTGTGAAAATGCCTGGTTATCGAGAATGGGATTAATAATAAATTAAGTATGCATGCTTCCGCGGTAAATAGTGTACTGCACTTGTATGTATTATTTGCTTGAAAATACAACAGAAAATAAAAAAATCCCGATCTCCCTTAAACAAATGAAAAGTACGTACTTTATGAACGTATAGAGCATTTACTACATGAAAATGAAAAAATTAATGAATACATAATATAGAATAATTTACCTGATCAGACACATCCCAGAAAAAGCTATGTACAGTAGAACGTCGTTTGTTCGAATCAATTGAGACCGGACACCGTTCGGATACGCGGTTGTTCGGATAACCGAATGCGATCCATGCAGTATATGAAACCGGACACTATACGAATATTGAAAATCCTCACATGTGGGACACGTGCTTGAAGAAAAAGCAAAATAGGTGCAAACTGTCGCAATTTTACCTTGATTGGAGAAAATAATCACATATTTTTCGCTGTACCATTACGCGTCAGAATTTGCTACTTTCGTTGTTGTTGTCCTCGTCTTCATCCGTTTCATCGTCGACAGGGTCGGATTCTTCTTGCACGGTAGTCCCAATCTCGTCATCATTTAACAGTTGAAATTCATTGTCTTCTGCATCGCATGCCATCCAGGTTTCTACATCAACAAAAGAGCACGTATAGACCCCTAGCTTGGAAACAAACTGACCTAATATTCCGTGTAGATGTTTACCAAATCATACAGCTGAAATTCTCCAAATATCCTTCACCTTGGTTTTTCCTGTCACTTTTGGCCTCACAGAAAACAAATGTTGAGCATTGCACTGTTCGAAAACGGATCCGGACTTAGGTTCGGATATTTGACGCTGCGGATAATAAACGTTCGGATAAAAGACGTTCTACTGTATATGTATTGTTTTGCGGTGAGGTGTTTGTGCTATTCACTTTGTTGCAGCTCCCCACCAAGTAGCGCTACAGCAAAGCAACTTCTGCTCCGTTCAATCGATCGCCAAGTTACCAACGGGGTCACCAAAAATGAGGCCAACTTGGCTCTATCATCTATCGACATTTTTATGTAAGGAACGGCGTGTTGCTTGCGAATATTACAATTGTAACTTACAATAAATACAACAGAAGTTAATATTAACGTATTACACATCCAGATATAAATTATTGACACTATTTTAAGCGTTCTCTACACAAAATTTGTAACAATGTTTTACTTTTGCTTAGGAAGGTGTTTTCAAAAATCGACCCACAAGAGAGTTACGGGGGTTATAAATTTGAAAAAATCCTTTTTATCAGCTATTAAATCTTCAGACTTAAAATTTAACACACACAAAAAAATGTGGTTTTTTTTTTTTTTTTTTTGTTCTGTTTAGCTGAGATACGCAAAAAGCTTTCTTTTTTGGTTTAATTTGCAATTCACGTAAATTTAACTCTTTAAAAACTTCTTTATCCTTCCATCTGTATTAGGGATTGCAATATCGGACCAAAAGTTCAAAACCGGTATTCGGTTTTTGTTAGATCTTAATACCGGGATACGGGTTTTAATACCGGTAGTAGGCTTTAGGAAAAGAAAGAAAATAGAAGTTTTTCTTTGTTTTATTTGCCTGTTTTATTAAAGAGTGTAAATACCACAAAAAATAATTTGTTATTTTTAAATTATAACAGTATATAAGGAATCACAAAAAAGTAAAGGAACATCTTATTTATTTAAATCCCCAAAAAAGTGTAAATATACCACTGTTCAGTCTGTTGCACTATTACAAATTTTTGAAATGTGATCTTAAAAAACAAAATGCATTAATTGTATTGTCATTAAGCCTGGAACGTGCAAAATTACCAGCTGTCGAAAATGCTCTTTCGGCATCTACGCTAGTTGGTGGTATTATTAGCAATACACGATATACTTTTTCCAAGTATTTACCTCTAAATCTCTCATCCTCAAATAAATCGATTTCTCGTCGGATGGTATCGGATAAGCTAAATTCTGTATTGTATTTTGGTTTGTCGAAATTTTTTTAGTTATCGCTAATTCTAATTTTTGTTCGAGAGATAATTCCTTTTCACTATCAACATTAGTGTCATAATCATCTTCGATAACTGTACCGAATTCTTCTGAATGTAAACAAGGTTTGTGGGTAAAAAATTTTAAGAAAATTTAGGACAAAATTGATCAAATTTGAATTGGTTGATCTCCTTTCTTCTTTATCATTTTCATTTATAAAATCATGATTTGTAAATACAAGTATGATATACAAATACAATGTGAATAACAAACTCCCCAATTTAAAAAACATCGAGATATTATGTACTTTCTTCACAGATACGAATACTGCGCGTGTGCAGTATCGCTCTGAACTGTAATAGAATAGTTTTAGCCAGCCTCCTTGGATAATTCACATATTTTAACACTTCTCTTGATTGTACGATGCCACTCTATATTCACAGTCTAATTCATTTCGCCCGTTTGGGAGACATAAAAACAAAAACGTATACTATTTTGCTAGGTTGGTGATGCCTGAACATATAATGGAAACAATTTGAAATTTTTTTAGTAAATACCGAAAAACCGGTATTTAAGCTTGTGAATACCGGTATTACGAAATTGTACAAATGGCTCAAAATACCGGTACTCGGTATACCGGTATTGCAATCCCTCTGATCTGTATTGTTTAATTTTCCAATTCCCCCGTGCGAAGAACGGGTGTACCAGCTAGTACTTTATAAAGGCAAAGAAGCTGTCTTTAATGAAAATTAAACTGCAAAAACTGGCTACTTCTTTTTAAAAAAAATCGCCATGCCCTGTTGTCTTCCGTACTGCACTCTGCGTTTTGCTGTTTCACGAAGACGACGAAGGAATAGTCAGTCCATTACCGACGCAAGTTCAAAAAATACTGAAGGGCGGTTTCGACAGTCATGTGATATCTTAGTTTTGTACGGTATCCTCAATGTTAACGTCTTCGTCACTTTTCCAGCATTTTCCATAAATGTGACAACAGCAATTATTTCTGCATCAATCATAATATATTGCTCGGATTCGTTCTGGAACTTCGAACTGGAAATGTGTGGCCAGTGACGTCTTGAGACATGGGCCTTGCCCTAAGTGGGGGCCTCGTTTTGTGTTCTCGACTTTGTCTTAATAAGATCAAGATCCGGATAATTTTAATGGTACAATATTATTCCCGTACATATTCTCCGAAAAACAGGACATTTCAAACTGCATCTCAACTGGCAAAAGTGGTAAGACTGCATTATTATATGACCGTGGTCCATGCCTAGGCCTAATATCATAAACAATAATTCAACTCATTTAGTCGATCGGCTATCGGTCGAGCTGGTGTGTGCCTAGGTTTTTGAGTTTGGGAATCGTGCACATTTATTTGTATAAATTTACCATTTGAACGAGAATTTGATAGTGAATGCTATATACTGTCTACTTTTAAAGATCTCAGGTAGGGCCTACTGTTGCATAAGGGCCCAGGGCCTCAAAAGACGTCCCTGGGTGTGGCCGAGTTTTCGAGAATCTACTGTATTCGAAAGTGTGGTCGTACTTTTCGGACACCCGGTACTTGAAGAACTCTAATCGAAAATATTTCTCATCGAAAAATAAAGATAATTTGTCATCCGAGCGACACAATAAATTTCAAATGCATTATATGTCTAAAATTGGACATTTATTCCCAATTTGATACGCACGCACTCAATATATAAGTGCTGCGTTTTTGTAATCGTAAAAGAAATTGGGTCAGTAGGGCATCTTATCTCTTACAACAAGTGATCCTTGGCATATTTATCTCAAAAGACATAAATACATTAAACAAATCTCTTATCGCACTTATAAACGTCTTTTTATTCTTTTCGGTGCGTCTTTCTCCCCCTCCCCCGTTGCGTCGTGATGTTCTTCCGTATTTATTATATTTTCAATCATTATTTAATTGTATTTTCAGTAAAAGTGCAATCATACAACTACATACATGTAAAAAAAGGAGTTTTTTTTTAACTTTTGGTGTTCAGTGAGGTGGGTCGAACTCTCTCTTTCCGAATTTCAAAACATACTTATGCAGAAAAGATGTTTTATGGTACATATATAGGGATTGCAATATCGAACCAAAAGTTCAATACCGGGATACCAATTTTAATACCGGTAGTAGAAATTTTAGATAAAGAAAGGAAACACACACACAGAGAGATGTGTTTCGTTGTTTCATTTGTCAGTTTCATTAGAGAGTGTAAATATCACAAAAAATTATTTGTAACTAAGAAATTGTAAAAGTATATAAAAAAAATCACAAAAAAAATAAAGGAACATCTTATTTATTTAAATCACACACAAAAATCACTAAATTTTAATCACTATTCAGTTTGTAGTACTGTTACAAATTTTTGAAATATGATCTTAAATCTTATTCTTCTTCATTTTTATGGGTTATTATTTATGAGTATATATATAATAAATTTGAAAAATATTTTGTACCTTAAAGTATGATGTTCAAATGCAATGCGAATAACAAACTCACCAATTTATAAAATATCGAAATATTACGCACTTTCTTCACAACTACAACCGTGATTTTTTCAGATACGAATATCAGACTACGAATCCTGCGCGTGTGCAGTATCGTTCTGAGTAGTAATAGGATAGTTTTGGCCCGCCTCCATAAATGATTCACATAATTTATCACTTCTCTTGATTGTACAATGAATTGTGAATGTATATTCACAGTCTAATTAATTTTGTCCGTTAGGAAAACAAAAAACGTATACTATTTTGCTATGTTGGCGATCTCTGAATATATAGTGGAGACAATTTCAAAAATTTCTAGTAAATACCGAAAAACGACATTTAAACGTTTGAATGCCGGTATTACAAAATTGTATAAAGGGCTCAAAATACCGGTATTCGGTATATCGGTATTGCAATCCCTAGGTACATAGATAAAGGGAAGGGGGGGGGGCAATACAGTAAAACCTCGACTTACGCGAATTCGGAGTTACTCGATTTTCAAATCTCAACGATCCTTTATCTCTTTTTTACATCGTCTTTAAATTTAGGCAGAATCATAGCCAAAGCCTGATGAAATTGGTAATATGATTGAAGAAGTTATCGATCTTGCCAGTCAAATAAATTGAGAAGTGGATAGGGATTATGTTCAAGAACTACAGGATTCCTACAATCAGGAGCTAACAATTGATGAGCTCAAAGAAATGCATGAGTAAGAGGAAGACATTGCAGAACTTGAGTCTGTAGACCCAGTTTAATCAGAAGATCGAATGACGTTTGGGAATTTGACAGAAGACCTCAGTTTAATTGAAAAAGGGTAAAAAATTTCAGAAAATACATACTCCAACGAAGAACGTATTTTTTCAGCAAAATAAGGAATAAAAATATTATTTGCATGCTACGAGGAAATTTTGCGGAAGAAAAAAAATCTTTGTGTGAGCCGACAGACTACTTGTTAGATTTTATGAAATCTTCTACATCAAAATAACTTTGATATACGATTTCGTATTTATGTTATCTATCTCTCTTTCTAAGAATTTATTATACATTCCCCCCCCCCTAAATTATTATTTTCTTTATTATTATTCCCAACAAAAAATAATTTATTTGTATTTGTATGCGAAATTATATCACGACTTACGTGAATGGACTAAATTCATGACGGTCACATGATAATATAAACACGTGTTCTACATTGAATTCGAAACGGACAGTGAACTAGCTCGTACTTTTTATTCTATTTGTAAAACTGAGGTAAAATTTCAAATTGCATAGTTGGGTAAAGATGCTCAAGAGTTATAAAAAGAAATTTCTGCAAAAAGATTTTAAAATTAAAGAAAAAAGAGTTTTGTTTTATACATGTACTTTTATATAAAGTGACAAATATTAATTTTTTTAAAAGAAAGTTTCTGTAAAAAGCGTAATTTGGCAACAATAAAGTGCATGAACTGATTTGCTGAAAATAGATAATTGCATTTATCGTGACTATGACGTCACATGTGTTTTTGAACTTGATTGGCTAAAAACACGTGGTTTAAAATTATCATGTGATTATGACGTCACATGAATTTAGTCCATTTGATTTACGCTGTTATCACTCAGTCCTGCCTATCGTGGAAGTTCGGGGTATCACTGAAATGCATTTATTTTTATGTTAAGTATTGCCTCAAGAGAATTGAAGTTTAGATTATTTGAGCTTTAATTATAATAAAAAATCATTTTTGAAAAAATAAAACAGGCATTTTACTTTTTTAAAAACATTTATTACGATGAGAGAACACATACTTCTTCTATTGACACGATAGCTCTGGGTGGGCCAAGGCCTTTTCAAGAACCTTCTTCTATTTCGATCCACTGTTTGGCGACAATTCTCCAATAATAAGGCCGCGGTAGCCTAGTGGTCAAGGCATCGGATCGTGGCTGGCATGTCAGGAGTTCTAGCCCAATACCACTGAAGGCCAGCCGCGTAGGGGAGCGATGCATGTTAAATCTGTCGAGAGCTCAAACGTCCTCCCGTTGGTGTGGTGTGGTAGTTAGGAGAGGCTCGGGTGTCTTCCACGTCACTTGACCATGGTTCAAAATTACGAGGTCCGTCGCCCAAGGTTGCGTGGCAGAAGCGTACACATAACATTTCGTGGGCTGAGCGGACACTTTGAAACTTATCGTGGTTTGAGTGGACGCATTCCCCCCCCCCCCCATCTTAGAACAGATTCGATTACCAAATTACAAGGATAAATACATTTTTGCCAATCAAATTTAATTACTTGTATTAAATTGTTAAGATGTTATAGTGCGAATACATTTTAAATATAGCGATATGTAATAGAAAATAAAAACTTTCAGATAAATATTTAAAAATTAATAGTAAGTAACAATATAATGAAAGGTATGAACGAATTTCAGGAATTTTGTGGAAAACTGTATTTTAGAGTCAAATAAATATTAGAACAGGTGCAATAGCCATACAATTAATTAGTTTCATGAAAGGAAGTAAAAATAAATACTAGAAGTAAAATACGCAAGATGCAAGTAGATAAAAGAAAAATAAATACAAGTAAATAAATACTAACTAACCTTGCATCTTGCGTATTTTACTTCTAGTATTTATTTTTACTTCCTTTCATGAAACTTGTATGGCTATTGCACCTGTTCTAATATTTATTTGACTCTAAAATACAGTTTTCCACACAATTCGTTCATACCCTTCATTATATTGTTACTTACTATTAATTTTTAAATATTTCTCTGAAAGTTTTTTTTTCTATTACATGTCGCTATGTTTAAAATGCATTCGCACTATAACATCTTAACAATTTAATACAAGTAATTATATTTGATTGGCAAAAATGTATTTATCCTTGTAATTCGGTAATCGAATCTGTTCTAAGATGGGGGGATGTGTCCGCTCAAACCACGATGAGTTTCAAAATGTCCGCTCAGCCCGGGAAATGTTATGTGTACGCTCCTGCCACGCCACCTCGCCCAAAGCCCTCGTGCAGCTGAACGCGACGTTAATATTCACTCATTCATTCTCCAATTATAATCACTCCTAAAACTTTAAAACCTTCCTCCGCACAATCAGCCCATCTCAATTGGGGCCTACCCTTAGTTATAAATCCTATAGGTGTGTAATCGGGAATTCTAAATGTCAAGGATGAGGGATCCATCCGGCAGATGTGACCAGCAAACGTCAAACAACTAATCTTGATGATTTAATGGCATCTGCTTTTTGTCTCATATAGCTTGTACAATTCAAAACTATGTCATTGTCTCCACAATCCATTCTCAATCACAGCACCAAAGATATATTTAAGAACTTTACGTTCAAAGATGGCTGGCTGGCTGTTAAGTCTGTGATTTAGTCAAAATCCAAGTTTCAGATTCATAAGTAAGTACAGGTTCGATTATTGTTTTATAAAGTGTAATTTTTGTATGTCTTTTAATCAATTTTGACTGAAAGTAAGCTCTTGGACCATGAAGACATCGTTCAGCAGCAATACTACATGTGTGTTTTTTTAAATTTCAGCGCCAATGTGTGTCGTTTAGAATGTTAATGCCTGAACCCAAATAGGCAAAATTATCAACTTTAAATTCATATAGTTTTCACTCTGCAGATATTTAAAACCTCTACTGGACACATACTATTGAAATTGAATTTTATAGAAATTTTTACAGAACTCACAAGCATATATTCTTCGTCTCTTTTTTAACTATAAATCTTATCACTCGTTGAGATAACAATGTCGAAAATTTTTTTCTTGCTTATTAAATTCTATTTTTTTCACTCAAGCTCTTTATAAAATAAAAATAAAAATAGGGAGCAATCCAGCTGGATAAAATAACTTATTTTTTGTTGACTTGTCGACAATAACATCAGATCAAGGTCCACGAAATTCATCGGTTTTTTGGTTGAAAGGTTGAAGGTGGTGTGCTATCGTGATGATTTTTGTGCTTTTTTTCTTCAAATCATAAAAGTTTGTATCTTTCTTTTTTTGTTTGGTTATTTTCCTCTTCAGGCAAGAGGGTTTTTTCTCTTCTTTTGGTTTAGCTCTTTGGTAAGTTCCCAATTTTTATTTATCTCTAGTTTTTCGTTTTGAAAAAGGACTCAAGCTGAGTCATTCTAGCTTCAACGTCTCAGATGTTAGTGAATTTATTATCAATAGTTTAACAATGGAATCAGGATTTTCAAAATTCTTCCGATCTTCTGTGAGGGACGCGGAAATTATTTTACGAGCTGGACAAAGAAATATAACCGAAATCAATATATTAGTTGAAAATAGTCAAGGATCCTCTCAGATACCAAAGTCCAATCCACAGCTTTTACATGCAGAAATTTAAAAAAAAATTCTCGTCATGAGAATATAAAAAGTATGTCATTTACTCGTAATGGAAAGATAAGATTTTCTATACTAGATCCAGTATGTGCAGCGCAAATTTTATCTTTTGAGAAAATTTTAAATGTGTCAGTTAAGACGAATATTCTTTGGGAGGGAATCACGTCTAGATTTCTTATTTATGAAATTCCACTTAATATATCCCTGAATGAAATAGCAAAGGAACTGCAAGAAACCAATAACTTAGAAATAATAGAGATGAGAAGATTTGTTAAAAATTTGATGGTTCTCAGCAACAATTCTCACCATTATTAATTACAATACTCGGGACGACTTTACCAGAAACTGTACAACTGTGGTTCATTAATCACCGAATCCAAAATTTCATAGATAAACCCATACAATGTACAACATGTTTTAGTTTTTTACATTCTGCTAGATTTTGTCAAAAAACTGCAATATGTATTAACTGTGGTGTTTCGCATTCTGGACAATGTTTTAGTAATTCAAGATGCATAAATTGCAAAGGTGATCACCCTGCTAACTCACAAAATTGCCCCGATTACATGAGGGGAAAAAATATATTGGAATTAAAATGTGAGCAACATCTTACATTGGGAGAGGCTCGAAGAAGATACCGTGACAATAAAAGGGCATCTTACTCTGCAATAATCCAAACTAATGCAGTTAATCTAGATATGCAGGACCATCTGGAAAAAAAACTTGAAAACATGTTGGTATCTTTTCAAGCAATTTTAGAAAAGCAAACCTCTTTCATTTTGGAAGCCTTTCAGAAAACCATAGAATCAGCACTTTCTCACCTTAACAATGTTTTTGAAATGGGGAAATCGAGTCATTCTCCATTGCGGAAGAAAAAGGCAGTAGATAACATTTCCTCAATCCGTAAAACCCGTGAATCTAGTGAAAGCGACGCATCCAATAACATAGAAATAGACATCGGATAAATACAGAAATAAGATGTTTTTTGTAAATACGTTCCTTTCTTTTTTCAAGTTTTTGTATTGTGGGCTAATTATTGCCTTTTATTTTGTCTCCATTAGTTTGATTTTCTTTCCTCAAAGGGAGGATAGTTTTTTCTAGTTCAATTTTCTCTACTTAAGTATTTATGAATATAATTCAATGGAATTGCAGAGGTCTCAAAAATAAATTCATATGGTTAAATATCCCTCCCTTTTCTGAAGCAGATATCTGGATTTTTCAAGAAACCTTTTTAACAAATCATAATATAAATTTTCCAAATAAAACCATTTTTAGAAAAGACAGAGAAAATAGATCGGGTGGAGGTTTAATAATAGCTGTTCCTTCAAATATTTCTGCACAACAAATTCCTATACAGATTCAACAAACAAGAGACTTAGAAATCCTTGCAATTAAAATTGATGTTCGAAACATTTCGTTTTATATTATAAATATTTACGCCCCACGGGGATTAAATATTATGCTGATCAAATCTTTTCTTGAATCCCTGACGGCTCCGATGTTTATTTTTGGTGATTTTAACCTTCATCACCCGATGTGGGGATCGGATCACATTTCGAGATATAGTAATGATTTTGTTGAATGGATTACTGATTCTAACTTGGTTCTTCTTAACACGACTGTTCCCACATATAGAGGTTCGGCAGGTACAGCATCGTTGATTGATCTCACAGTTTGTTCTTCAAGCATGTCTGGATACTGCAATAGCTATGTTTTAGATTGTTCTTTTGAAAGTGATCATAGTCCAATTATTACAGAGCTTTCTCTCCTCAATTCAAATAAACGAATTTTTAAGAAAGTAAACTGGCAAGCAGTTATGAACCAAACGCATTTTATTTTAAGCAATCCAGAAGTCAATTCTGAAAATCTTACCGATATAATTTCTTAAATCATTACAAGTAATATTAGGAAAGTTAAGGTTTCGAACAGATCCTTCCCACCATGGTGGAATAGTACTTGTTATAGATTTTATAAGCTTAAAAAAATATTTAGGAAGAGAGCTATTAGAGAAATTTCATCTGAATTATGGATCAGATATAAACAATATGCGAGCAAACTTAGATTCTACATAAAAAATGCTAAGAGAATATACTGGGACAATATATGCAATAATGTTTCTAATCCCAAGATGTTTTTGTAATATTCTGAAAAAATTTTCCGCAGTTACTGCCACCGATCAAAAACTTAATATTCTCCAGCTTAATAATAGGTTTATCACTCATCCTCAATTGCAAGCAGACATGTTTGCAGATTATTTTGTATCTAAAAATGCCTATCATGAACCCTTTCCTTTGGATTTTCTCTACGACAAAGATAACCTTCTAAATAAACCACATTCCATATTTCTGAATTGCATAGAGCAATAAAAAATTCAAAAAATACAACACCTGGGGCTGATCATGTTACTGCAATTTTCTTTAAAAATCTTGATCAGGGTCAATGTGATGTAATTTTAAGATATTTTCAAAATTTATTTAATAATGCAATCGTTCCAGATTCTTGGAAGCATACAATCATTCTACCGATTCCAAAACCGTGTAAAGATAAAACTAAGATGTCTTCCTACAGACCAATAGCTCTGGCTTCTGTATTTTCAAAAACTTTTGAGAGAATTTTGGCTAATCGGATTTCTTACTTTTTAAACTAAAGAAAGAAAACTTCATCCCCAACATTATGGTTTCGTTCCTTTCAAAGATAGCAGAAATGCTACTTATCTTGTACATAAGGCAATAATGAATGCAAAATTACAGAAAATTTTTTTTGTAGGTATAATTTTAGATATTAAAAGTGCATACGATTCAGTTTATGTGGATGGACTTATTTATAAATGTTTACAGATTGGTATTGCAGGAAATATAGCGAATTGGATGCATAAATTTCTCACATCTCGATCATTCCAAATTAAATGGAGGGGTTATTTTTCTTCCAAAAAGCTTGTTCCGCAGGGCCTTCCTCAAGGCAGTGTTCTCTCTCCTATTTTGTATACTATTTATATGCATGATTTTTTTTATACCTTAGAGTCGGAAGTTGAATGCCTGATTTATGCGGACGATATATTTTTATATTGCTCTCATAAATCCCTTGATGTTATTTGCAAAAAAAATGCAAAACACTCTGGAAAGAATTTCCCAATGGTGTAAATATTGGAAATTGATTTTAAGCCCAGAAAAATGTACATTAGCTGAATTATCAAATAAAAGAAATTATATGCTTCCTAATATTAGGCTGGCTGGATTTTCCCTACAATGGCAATCTTCTGTTAAATATTTAGGATTTTATTTTTCTAAACGTTGTCAAAATATTTCTATTAAAAATCAACTAAGCAGTAAAGCCTTGAAAAGGATCAACGCACTGAAAGGTATGGCATATAAACATTATGGGCCGAGATCAAGAGATCTCATTAATTTAGTCAATAATAGCATATGCAGTGTTTTTATTACATTTGTCACATAATAAATAAATGGTCTGAAAATCAATTAAAACCTTTCAATATTATACAAACTAAAGCCCTCCGAATAGCATTAGGTCTCCCTCAATGGACCCCAAATATTGTGCTGCTAAAGTTGGCTGGTCAAGAAATTCTGTCAGATAAAATTAAAAGATTAGCAAACAAGTTTTTTATTACTCAAATCTCTAATAGTGATTTTTCTCCTCTTTATTGCAATAGACCCGAGACAATGAATCTTAATGTTTTGGAAGAAGATAAAAATAATATCATTAGTATACTGCGTGATTTAAATGTTGATGGTGATCAAATTATTTCAATTCCCAGATTAATTACCTTTTCAGACCTTCCATGTAAAATTTGTATCAATAGTTTTAAGTTTCAAGATTAAATCTACCGACTCCCGCTATAAGCGGTTTATTTGATGAAGCAGTCGAACGTGAATTTCAAAATTTTTTCATTATAGCTACTGATGCTTCAAAATATCATCACTTTACTTCAATAGAGGTATATCACAAAAATCTTCATTTGCTTACAGAATCAACCATTATAATTCTGTTTTCACTGCAGAAGCTTCGGCTATTTGTCAGGCTTTAGATGATCTGGTGGAATTTTAATGTAAATTTACTTGTTTTGTCGGATAGTTTTTCTGTTCTTTCTGCACTTCAAAATTACTCGATTAAATCCCATAAGGTAGCTCGATTAATCCCATAGACTTGCTAACAAAATTTACATGCTGTCTAACTATATTAATCAGTTGATTCTGCTTTGGATTCCGGGACATTCGAAAATTGTTTGGAATGAGCAGGCGGATAATCTCGCAAGATCGGTCACGGAGTCCAATGTTTACATTGACTGGATTGCCTCAGAAGACATTCATAAAAATATATATCAGAATAGAATTCGAAAAATTAATAAAATTTTTATTCAAGCAAATATTTTGAAAAATTGGGTGATATTCGGACCATTGATATCATTTCAAAGTGGACAGATAATCGAAGAGAAGAAATCTTGAGCACTCGAATCTTCAGTAAAATGATCATAACTCCAGGCCTTTTACATAAATTTAATTTACAGGATAATGCAATGTGTAATACATGTAATTGTATAAATGATTTGGATCACATCATTTTAAACTGTAGCAGATACACAAGACATCGTAATAATCTCTGGCTTATTCTCCGTATCGATCCACATTCCACTATCACGTTTAGAGATGTTTTGGAAAGAGCAATGAATAATAAATCAACATTCAGAGCCTTTTTAAAGGGAATGAAATTTTTTAATATCTACTAAGCTATTAGTTTTTTTTTTTTTTTTGAGGGATCATAGCCTGTGTTGCTCTATATCCCCTTCAACCTTTCAATCAAATCAATCAACGAAATTCATCGCGGCTAAGGGCTAGATTTTTAAGCCTGTCATTAGCCTTTGCTTTGAACACCATGCGATTTGGCTTGGTTCCGTTCCAATTTTGAAGGAGAACACCCTGGGGGTAATCTCAGGTGCCTCCCTCCTCTCTTCCACCAACCTCACGGGAGGACTTGCTGCTCGACGGCTATTTAGAGTACCCCCATGCCGCGAAGGCAAAATACTTTTACAAACATCCATGCCTTTTCCGGGATTCGAACCCAGGCCTTACGGCACTGCAGTCAGCGTCACTATACCGGATGGGAGGCAAATAACTGATTTAACAGGTGTTATACCACTTTTAAAATAAAACTAATAAACTTTTGAAATACATTTGTATTTTTATTTTACTAAGCGGAATATATTTTCTGCGTAAACGAACAAAGTTGATCCAAACGATACTTTAAACATCAATTGAATGCAAAAATTTAAAAAAAGTTGCTAAATATATTAATGTTTGATTAATTTATTTAAAGTTATGAGGATCAAAATTCTAAAATTCAATGTTTGTTTACCTTTGGCATTTCCCACCCCCCTTTTTTTGCTCACGTTTTATTTTTAAATGAACTTTAAAAAGAAAAAAGAAAAATAGGCTTTAGTATTTAGATTTGAATGTGGCTTTCAGGAAAAAAATGCCCCCCCCCTTTCGATCAAATTCTGAAAGTATTTTTTGGCTGAAAAGCTTTATATATATATATATATTTCCATTTGAATTGTTACTTGTGTATGTGTTAAACGTTTTAAAATTTAAAAAAAAAAGATCTGGGAAAGTTACATGAGTCATTAAGATCTTTTAATCAAAAGTAATTAATGCAGCGAGTCCTCACACTTTATTTACAGAAAGATGATACGAGCATATTTTTTTAATTGAAATTACAAAATAATAATAAAATTCATTCACAATCCAAAACAGTATTCTAAGATGGGGGTGGACACAAAAAAACGTAAATTTCCTAATCGGAGATGGTATCCTAAGACAGGTAAAGGTATGTGTGGATTCAATATAATCGTCAGCTTTGTAATCGAAGACGGTATCCTACGATAAGCTAAAGATATGTGTACACAATAAAAACGTGAGATTCTTAATTAAAGACGGCATTTGAAGACAAGGTTAAGCTATGTGGACACGAAAACGTAAGCTTTCTAATCGGAGACGGTATCCTAAAACAGGGTAAAGCTAAGTGAATAAAATAAAATCGTATGTATCCTAAACGGAGACGGTATTCAAAGGCAAGGGTAAGGCTTTGTTAATACAATAAGAACGTCAAATTCCTGTGCGGAAACGTAGTTCGAAAACAGGGAAAAGTTTTAATAATAAACCCGGTATGCAATCGTTCCGTATTAGTGAGTTTGTACTTTTATTATTATTTTTTTATGTAATTTCTAGACAGTTTTAAATGAAAAGTCAGTTTATGAGGGATCAATTGTGGCATCTTCTACAATTTCATCAATATATTTGTAAGTAAAAGAGGTTGAGTTAAGGCCGTAAAATGTCAATATCCCTCATTTAATTAAATAGAAACGAAATATTCAAATCTGTAAATCAGATGTTGTTTACAATCTTCAAGTTTTAAAGATACCTTGACACGCTCGATACTTTAAAATTCTAAAACGGAGAATCCTTGTTTTTTTTTTTTTTTGTGATATATTTCTAATGGAGCTTAGATTTTTTTTTGTTTGTATTTTTGAAGTGAAAACTTCTTTAGCGACGTTAGGCACTTTTTGGTAGGGAAAATCTTATGGGTTCGCGTCACCGACATGCTCTGACTGGCGCACGCGCAGTGTGCTGTTCGCCTTAGACACTTTTTGGATGGGTGAAATCTCGTGCGTTCGCGTCACCGACATGCTTATAGCAGTATATCTGTAGCTATACAGCTGACGTATAGTGCTGTGTATATCTTATAAGTGAAATTCAATGGATTTAGTGAAAAGTTCAATGTGTATATACTGGGCATTGCTCGTTGCGATTCCGAGAATAGGCAATACATATTAATGGTTGCCGTTTATATTTCGCCTGGAAAATCTATGAAACAGATACAACAATTTTTATTGAAAATTTGATAATTTATACAAAAAAAGGTTCTGAAATACTCGAAAAAAGATTTGGCGAAAAATATGATAATGTACCGATGATTTTAAAGAGACTTCAATATTAACTTTGCAGATGCTAAACATCTACCACTAATTGATTTTCTAAATGAAACACTTAATTTAAATACGTCCAATGATCAAAAACTCAGTACTACAAAATATAAAACGATGATCGATGCGGGTTTTACGCGATACTTAGATAAATTTGAATCAAGCATTTTCCTTTCTTTCTTTAGTTACCATAAGCCTATTGTATATTTTTTATAACAAAATGAAATAATTGAAAGTACAAAAAATCTAAATATTGTTGAAATTAATGATGACAATGATGCAAACTATTAAAATAATGTTAAAAATCAAGTACATTGAAATTTAAGTAAATACAAATACTATCCATAAATAATATGATTGTATATTGTTATTTCAATTGAATTGTATTTATATTTTGTCATGATCTTGTACAGCCCGTAATACATTTGAATAATAAAAAAACCATATAAACATGCCTTTAGTTGTTGCTCGGAGTGTCAATAGATGTGAAAACCAGATTGATGTTGATAATTTTAATTCAAACATTATGAAATTTCAAATTTTAACACTAAAAGTTCTAAGTTTTCACTTCTATCGGCAGTCTCAAAAACTGCCATTTTTTTTGTATGATTTTTTGTATGCTCTAATATAGCTTAGATTCTTTTGTATGCCTTAGCAATTCACTTAGACCACAACAATAATTATTTAGCTCAAAACAAACTTTTTTTTTCCTTTTTAGTTGAACAGGGTCATAAAATTTAATATCTTATAATACATATTTTTATTTAGATACCAGTTTTTTCCCCAAAAGAATTTCATAGATATGTAAAATATTTTACTCACACATGTATATAATAATACAAAAAACATATTCAGTTGCACCAGAACTCGACAACTTCGGCCATTATTTTGTTTAAAATCTATATTAGCGTTCACTATTAATACTTTTTTTTCCATAACCCACTGACATCATATCATCGGGTACTCAAGGTTGAAAAATACTAAAGAGATTATTGTATTTATTTGAATGCATCCACACACAAAAAATTAAAACATATAATAATGAAGATTTATAAAAAAATATATATATTTCTCTAATCCAGTTTTTGGGAAAATATTTTTTAAAGTTTTTTAACATCCATAAGCTAATAGTTAAAAAAAATAAGCATTAAAGTGTTTGTTTTTTTTCAAAAATCCTCAAAAAAATATGATTTGTCAGAAACCTTCATAAATTTTCGCTCTTTCTGAAGCACTTTATTGCATTCCAATATAAATGCAATGGCCTATATTTGAAAAAAGAAATTAGAAATTCCATAGGAGAGAGATTAATATGTCGTTCAACATAGAATGGGAGCTTCGAAATGTGTATTAATTTTTAGCGTAAGATGGAATTTATTTTTAGAAAGTACTAAGGGAAAACGCTTTAAGTTTGCGTAATTTAAAATTCAGTACGTAAATCTTATCTAAAATATTAACTCTGCTGTTCGTAAAAAATGCAACACCATGAAGGAATCATCAGAATTAAATGAAATTTAATGCACAAACGACTTGTATTAATACAAATAAGTGACGAAATTTTCAAAGCAAACAAACAATATTACGTGTCCCAAATCAGTATTTGGTGTAGCCACCACGCGCTGCAATAAGTGCAGCTATACGACGAGGCATGGAGTCAAACAGATTTTGAATGTCTGCTTGTGGAAGAGAATTCCATATTGCTTGTATGCGCAGCAGATGTTCGTCTCTTGAAGCTGCAGGACGCGGTTCACGAGCGAGACGCCGACCAACCAAATCCCCACACGTGCTCAATAGGCGACATATCCGACGAATAAGAGGTCCAAGGAAGAAGTTGCATGTGTTGGGCTGAACAGAAGTCTCGAACAGTCTTTGCAACATGTGGGTGTGCATTATCGTGCTGAAAGATAGCTCCAGGGATGCCTTGAAGGAAGGGAACGACTTGGTACTGTAGCACTTCACAGACGTACCTGTTGCTATTGAGATTACCCTCAATTCGTAGCAAATTGGATCGTCCATGATATGAAATCGCACCCCAGACCTTAACTCCGGGTGTCAGGCCACTATGTTGATCGATAACTCACTCTGGAAGACAGCGTTCACCGGCGTAGCATCTAACACGAATGCGGCCATCATGATCCCACAAAGTGAAGCGTGATTCATCTGAAAAGACAACTTGGTGCCAATCAGCTTACCAGGCTCTGTGCTCATGAGCCCATTGCAGACGCAGCCGTCGATGGTTTGCCGTGAGGGGATCCTGTATATAGGCACCCTTGCACGCAATCTACGGTGCAGCAGACGTCGATGAATTGACGAAGCCAACATTAGTACACCTGTAACAGTAGACCAACGTGCTACCAACTGCCTTGGAGGAAGCTGTACGGTCATTCACCGCCATGCGGAGAAGGTGTCGATCGTCGCGTGCTGACATCACCTTCCGTCGTCCACTGCCAGTTTTTCGAGTTGTTCGGTGCTCGTCGGTCCATTGCTTCAAACTCGCATCACTGTGGAACTGTTCCGCTGCACAGGAGCTCCTATTGCGCGATAGGAAAATCCTTCTTCTCGAAGGCCGATAATTCTCCCCCGTTCAAACTCCGTAAGTGGTTGGAATTTCTCATTATTTCGTCGTGGAGGCATACTTAGGTCTCACTAAACGTTCGCCACTGACAAATAATCATTAGCTACTTTCAACGTCCCTCTACAGCCCTCTATTTATACGCTTTCAGCATCAGTTCAGATGGGCGCTAAGCACGCCCCGCATGCACAGTGACTCTGAAACCTTACTGTTTTACGTAGCATTCTGTAATTGATATTTGCTGCAAAGTTCATTTAACTCTGGTGATTCCTTCCTGGTGTTGCATTTTTTACAAACAGCAGTGTATTTTCCATGTAGCCAAAGAGGCCTTGGAAACCTAGGGATCAATGTTCCAAGTTTTCTAAAAGGTGATGCTCATATCTTGTCGAGACCGTGGTGGCCTACTGGCAGTGGCGTAACGTATCCCTCCATATCGGGGGGGGGGGGATTCTATGGAGCCCAAACCCTTACTGATGTCAAGTACATACCTTTGGTAAAATCCAGTTTCGGGTCCGAAACCTGACTTTGTAGGAGGGCCCTAATATTCTCCGTTACGCCCCTTCATATTGGTCATGTTACGGACTCCTGGTCGAAATGTTATGAGATAGGGGACTAGTGTCCTCGAGTAAGTGAATGTGAGAGTTAACGTTGCCCTATAAAGCAGGAGGACTATTAGCGACTGACCTAGTAATTTTGAGCCTTAGTTAAGCCTCCAACCTATGGCACTAGGTAGTGCCGGTTTATCCATTGGGCGCTTGCGGCGAACGTCCAGGAACCCGGAAGGGACTTAAGGGTCCCGGACAAACTGGATTAAACCAGATTTTCTAGTTTAAATTTCAATCCACCAGTGCCAAGAGAGCCCGTAGATCTTCTGTGCCCAGGGTCCGAAATGAGTTTAAACCGACACTGGCACCAGGACTCGAACCTGCTACACTCCAACCATGAGTTCGTGACCATAACCACTAAGCTATCGGAGCCACCCATTGAAAGCCCATTGTGTAGAAGGGCTGATGCACGTTAATTCTGTTGAGGCTCAAAGTACTCTCGTTGACATGCTGTGGAAGTTCGGAGAGGGGTGTCAGCTCGGGTGTTGTCCTCGTCACTTGACCGTGGTTCAAAATTGCGAGATCCGTAGCCTTTGTATATATCTCTGTTGTGCTATGAAAATAAACACTCACTTATAGTGTGTGGAAAGTTCGATTCTTGATTCAACTAAAAACCCGTGTTATAAAATATTATTTAACTTTAACTTTCCAAGTACCAACTCTAAAAAATCTCGATGGGCTAAATTCGTGTGACGTCATAGTCACATGATAAATACAAACACATGTTTCTAACTAATCAGTTCTTGTGCTTTGCTGCTGTCAACTTTTGCTTTCTACACAAACTTTCTTTTAAGAAGCACATATTTGTGAATAATAATAACGGACATAAGTACACACAATGTACTTAACTTTAATGTACAAGCACAATCTAAAATATTTTTTTAAAAATTTTTTGGAGAATCTTAATATTTAAACAACTATCTAACTATCAAATTTGAAATTTTTTTAAAATTTTATAAATAGAACAACAAGTTCAGGTCTAATGTCAGGTTTGAATTTAAAGGAAAACACGTGATTTCATATATCATGTGACCTTTATGAATTTTGCCCTTTCATAAAGGTTACATGCGTAGTAAATAGTAAAACACAAAATATACAAAGAAAAGATGGGACGAATTATACAAAATCAAATAAAAGGCAATATGGTTTCAAAATCAAATCAATGAAGTTACAAAATCAGATGTTTAAAATAATGTGAACACAGCTTTACCGGAAACAAGCTAGGTAAAAGGTCTGGAGACCAAGAAAAAGCGGGTAATTTGACTTTTTTTTTAATTCAATTTTGATACTTTTCTCTCTTTTGATGCTTACTTTTCGATAATCACCAGGACACAGAAGCGGGATTCGTCGCTGAACACTATACGTTGAAGTTTTTATATTTATAGTCAGACAATTAAATTCAGTCATTAAAGGAGAGCCATCGTTAACAAAAAACTTAACAATTTATTTATCCAGTGTTATTAGGCCTGGCACCTTCAAACTGGGAGAGCTACATTCAGAGTACAAGTACAGAGTGATTGTAAACAAAAGTATCTACTTACATAGCGCTCAGACGCCCTCTGGCGGTTACAAAGATAATTCGTTAGGCAATTCTTAACATACGTCCCCAGTCAGCACGATTCCGATCTGATCGAGCAAAGCACTACTGTAATCTGGCTCTACAGTGTGCAGGCGCGAGAGTACATTTTGCTCTCTTTTTCGTGAATGGTCATGGTGGACATTCATGTGCGGTTCGCACGTCTGGTGGTTGATAACGATGAATCAGGTGGTGTGACAGCTGATCTGACAATCAATCTGACCTCCGGATCTGCGGTGGCCCTATGTCGACCGCTACCATCATGATGCTGAAATCTGCCACTGTCCATACATTCTTGCCAGCTTCTTCTTGTGGCCACATTGCTTCGACCCATATGAGGAGCGATTCTTCGATTTGCCCAACCTCCCTCTTTCAATCCAATGATACGACCTCTTTCAAACTCTGACAGTTGCTCGTAATGAGCTTGAATCCTGCGGTGAGGTATTTTTTTTCAGTCGTTGGAAGGTATCCTAATTCGCAATGCAACCAGAGGCGGATTAAGGTAGTTGGAGGCCCCTGGCGGTAAAAGGTTTGAGGCCCATGGGCTTAAGAGTCGAAAAACTAAAATAGTGAAAAGAGTCGCTTACTTTAAATTCTCAAAATAAAATGTATTGCTATAATAAAACTCATCGGCTAAAGAAAAGTCTTAACTGTATATAAAAAAAAATTAAAAACCTAACTTAAGAGCTTACAGTTTTGCTATACAGTTTGATTTCTCTTTGGCAAATTCATCA
Organism: Trichonephila clavata; assembly: GCA_019973975.1. Taxonomy (NCBI): domain Eukaryota; kingdom Metazoa; phylum Arthropoda; class Arachnida; order Araneae; family Nephilidae; genus Trichonephila; species Trichonephila clavata. The sequence continues at coordinate 178,177 of BMAO01037846.1, forward strand.
ATTATTTTTACCTTATCTATTTTGTCCAAAATATTTTATTCTGTACATAATAAGGCTATGTTGTTCAATTTGTCTTTTCTCCCATAGTACTTCTTAAATTATTTTTAACACGTTTTAAAACTAAAAAAAGATCATTCACCTGATGCATTCGATATATCGGTATTGTTAAAAATATTTTCAAAAGTTTTGCTACATTAGGATTTCTCTTGCACCTCGATAAATTATATCTTTGTTTTCTTTTCATTTCTTGTTCCAAGGTGGTGGGGTTGGTTTGTCGCTGACCTTTGCTCTCATCAAGCTTGGGGCCCCTACCATCGGTGGGGGCCCCTGGCGGCCGCCAGGTCCGACACCCGCTTAATCCGCCACTGAATGCAACGGAAATTTTGACCATCAGATTGAGAATCGTTTCTTATAGACACTTGCTGAGTGCGCAGTTCTGATGCACTGTAGCTCCCGCTATTCATTCATTGGACACCAAATTTTAATCCTTTGCATATTCGGTACAAATGTCCTTGTATACGAATCACATTCATTACAATCGGACAATTCCTTCTTGGTGCGTCGATTTTTTTTTTTTTTTTTCTTCTTGTTATGGAGTGCAATACTATCCCTACAAAAGTGTAGGCACGCGTTATATGTCGGATTTTACGGTAAATAAGTTGTAAAAAGTTATAAAACTGTGTGTGAGTGTATTTCAGTTTCAGAAATCATCAAATGAGTGATCATTTCGACAGAATTTCCAAAAAGAATCCAAGTAAGCAATTAAATTATTTTAACTGTTATTTAAAGTGGCAAACAAGCTATTTTGTGCAAAAAGTTATAAAAAAAAAAAACTTTGAATTTTTGAGACTTTGAATTTGAATTGACCAGCTGCAAGTCACTCTACCTCTACTGGGGGTTGCGACCCCTTGTTTTCGAAACACTGGCCAAAACGAAAAATTTCTATGAAATATCCAGTTTTTTCACTTTTAAGCTCTTGATATTTCATCCACTTCCTGTAATTCATCAGATCGATATATATATTTCAAAGTTCATCCAGACATTGTTTACTTCCTTGTGGTTTTTCTTAATCAGATGCTTGAAACATATTTCATAGCAACCTTGGTCCATTTTTCGGTGATATCATTAACAGAATAAGTAAGTTAGCTTCCTTGTTTTACAAGATTTGTTTATGCTCAATACTCTTAATTAGTTCAATTGATGATGCCTAATATTAAAAAAATATTTTTTTCTCATTTTTTTCCTCCCGAACTAGTTTTCATCTAACCGTCCCTTTTGAGGTTCTAATGTGACATTAATTATGTCAAGGACTATGGTTCAAGGGGAAAGAAGCATTATTTCTTTTTAATTGAAATTCAGTTTTGAATTTTATCACCCTCCCTTGAATTTTAATTGGAGTTATGATAGTCCAGTTCAGGGGTCGGCAAACCGCGTCTCCTAGCACAAACGTTTGCGGCTCTTCAGACTCCTGCCTCTTCGTATAAGAAAAAATTCACTTTATTGATTACAAAAATTGTTTCCTATTCTATTTGTCCTTTATTATTGAAAAAATGTCCCTGTATTTGAGTATACATTTAAGCGTTTGACTGTCTGAAGACAGTGTGACGTTTGAGAATCTTAAAGGTAGCATGTGCGAGATTTAGGAAAATAAATAATTTATTTATTTACGTCACAGCAATTAATTACAAAAAACATAAACATTGAGGTTTTTCTTAACATTAATTATTCCATTAGTTCAGAATATGTTATTTGTTTGGGAGGAAGTGTGACGTAGTCACAAAGGAGAGATCGCCCCTATTCATGATTCATGCCACAGCTGGGGAGCACGTGGCTTTGGCGTCATTGTGCTTTGTCGGACAGCTGGACTGTCGGCTCCTGTGTAACTGGTAATCCCTATGGGCTGGACATCACTGCATTGTGTTTCGTCAATAGGCAGTGATTGTCCGTCTTGAAAGGCTGGCACCTCGGCAGACGGCGGTGGGGGGCATCAAAAGAGAAAAAGGCGGCTAGATGGTTCGAGTACCAGATGTCAGTCAAGCCGTTGTCACCGGCGACCTTTGAGAGGGACCGGAACCTTTGTTATCCCTGCACGAATAGTGGACTTGCAAGACCGAGGTGCCGGGTGCAAAACCTTGAGGCCTGCCAATGGGGGTTGATGAGGGGCGTGGAGTGGACCCGCCTCTAGAGTCTAAAAGGGTCGACCCAAGAAAAAGAGGGATTGCCTCCCGATAGACTCCCACGATAGACTCCTGAGACAGGATCCAACGGACGAAGGAAGAAGTTCTATCAACTTTTGAGACAGTATCCAACGGACGAATAAAGAGACGCCGAGATAGACTCCCGAGATGAACGCCGAGATAGACTCCTGAGACAATATCCGACGGGCGAATAAAGAAGACGCGAGGAGTGGACATCCATGCAACTAGCTGGCTAAATAGAACTGGCTGAATAGAACGAACACCTGTAACTCCCCCCCCCCCTCTCTTCCTAGTGATCTTCTAAATGTTAGGAAGTGAAATAAATCAATTTTAGCTCACAAAAAAGTATTTTTTTTATTGATTAGCCTGGTGTCATAATACGCTACCAAATCCACGACGCCACAGAAGTAACCCAATCGTTCTCTTTTGGTGTTTTCAACATACTCCCTTTCCACTCCATGGTCTTGGGATGGGGGCGGTTTCTTTCTGACCACCTCGAATTACACTCAGAATTTCCGGTTCACACGTGTGTCCAGCCGTTGGGTTTCTCACGGCCATCAGTTTCGGCCTGGTGTCAGATCAAAAGACCCCGCAATATTTAGTGGTGCACGTGTGCATAGGAACGGCGTTATGCTATCCACAAAAAAAGAAGTCGCTTTTGCATCTGTGGGGCACTGAAACATCACACTAGATTAAATTGTTTTCTATAAACAAAGTTAAATGACAATCAGTCAAAATATTGGAATTAGTTCTATAAAGCAATAAAAATCTATTTTATTGATCAAAATACCACCACGGGAAAAAAGCCACCATTCAAAGTGATTACCATCAATGTTTATTTATGTACATACATGAGAATTCAGGAGCCCTCATGAATGGACTTAAGCCTCCAATATACACTAAGTGGTGAAATTATTATGATTACCCCTTCAATACAATACTGGACCAACTTTTGCCCTTGATACTGCATGCATTCTTCTGGCATGAACCCTATGAGTTGTTGGTAGGTGATATGAAGAATATGGGACAATATCCGATGACTTGCACTTTGCAATACCTTCAAACTGGACTGCCCTGGATCCAGCTTCCAGATGCCCCGTTTGATCTCATCCCACAGATTCTTGACAAGACTAAAATCTGGGATTGTGCAGGCAGTTAAGCAAGGTTAAGTTTCTGCCATGCTCTTTGAACCATTTCGGGACAATGCCAGGTGTATAATAGGAAACACTGTCCTTCTGAACGTATACATTTCTCGCAGGGTACTTTATTAATATAAAAGGATGTATTTGATCTGCAATAATCCTTAAATACCCATTTGCATTCAGAAGTTCTTCCACACGAATCAAAGGACCCCTGCAATGAACACAAAACATTCTTCCATCAGCTTGAAGAATTTTGGCAATGCATATGAGTTTCTTACTTCCGATCTTTTTTCTATGTATTCGCACCTTGCCATCTATAGAGTGTAATTGAAAACATGATTCACATTGGACTAGATGAGAATTTTCCAGTCATCTACAGTCCAATCCTTGTGCCCCTTTGCAAGTCCGAGACGTCTGTTCTTGGTCACGGCAAACAGTAGAGGCTTTAGAATAGGTCAATGGTTCTTAAACTTTCGATTGTCACCTCCCCCCTTATGTATAAGCCGGACATCACAGACCTCAAGTTGTTGAACATCCCTCCTGGACTCCCAAAATATAGCAGAATGATTTACAGGTTCCTCAAAAGTCCTAAAACTGCCTCTGCTACATATACATACTTTTTTAACTCTTCTTTCTTTCCTCAAGAGAGAAAAAAACAATAAACAACTAATTACATAGTTAAAAATATTATAAAATACTAATTTCAAGTAAATATATGTATATAAATAACGCAGACACAATTCAATTAGGAAATCGAGATGGATGCAAAAGTTATCGTATTAATGCTCTATGTGAATTCAGTTCTTAATCATTGCACATGTATGTATACTATATACTCTTTGGGAATAATACGTTATAATAATATTTCTGTAGTTGTAAACAATAAAAAAACTGTGCTAATATTCTTGATCGAAATACATGTTCTAGTAAATACATTACTAGAACATGCGAACTTTTTTCTGCAACCAACCTGGAGAGTATATTGAAAGATGAATCTCTAATGCAGTTTCCACGTAACGAACTTTTTTTCCCCTGGATTTAGCGATTTCGTTAAATAGAGGTCAGACTGTATTTTTATTGGGGCAATTTAATCATCTAGTATAAGATGAAACATCTTTTAATCTTTTCACGAGACCTTTCAGAGTCTGAAAGAGGGAAATCTTAATATTTAATGACAAACTCCCGCGGATTCCCTAGAAAGACGCTGGGAATCCTCGAGGGTCTGCGGACTACAGTTTAAGAACAGATGGAATAGTTCATTGGTTAACATAGGCTATAAGCAGGGACGTCCTAAGACCTATAGGCCCTGGGCCCCTACACAAATGTATACCCCATCTATGACCCTAAAAAGTAGACAGTTATAACATACGTTGTCAAAAACTCGTATAAATAATAACGAAAAACAAATAAATGTGCATGACTTACAATAGCACAAACCGGCTGAACCGACTGCTGCCTTTTGACAGAACGAGTAATGATGGTGTATGGTGGTAGGCCTAGTTCTATACATGGAAGTCGAATTCCGAATTTTTCGAAGAATACAACAGGAAATAAAATTTGACCGTTGAAATTATTCGAATTATGATCTTAGTAAAGCTGAGTCGAGAATGAGACGGGGCCCGGGTCTAATTGGCCCATACCTTAATACGTCCCTGCCTATACGGTGTACTATGCGGCAAATAGTTCATTCAAAGACGTTCGTATATATATATATATAGTTGCTCCTTGATTAAAATTTCCCTCAATTTGAAGTGCGATTGACTTTTGTCGGACAGGACAACTTATGTAATTCTTCTTTCTGAGCGAAATTTCAGTTGCCTGTAACAACATCAAGCCTAAAGTTGAGACCTGGTTTTCTGTTTGAGAATCCACTCTCTGTCAATTTTAATAACTGCTGCTTTTGAACACTTCAGAAGTGCAGTATGACGTCGGCTCATTAGTAGAACACACCCGACAATACTTGTCAAGACTGACGTACGGAGTGTCCAAGATGTCCAGATGGGACATTGTATCGTCCAAAAAGACCGAGCATTCTTTTCTCATGTGTAGAGGGTAACAGATTTCAGCCGATTCGGAAAGCGGCTTTGGTGTCAACATACCTTTTCTTTCTCAGACCCCCAGACGATTTCAGTCTCAGCGATCTATAGAAAGAACACTTCTGTGATTAGTGTCATTTGTGCGTCGCACATGTAGGCCGCGAATGATTTGAATGAAAAGGAATATCAACCTGTTGTGATAAAGACATACCCTCAGTGTTAATGTGACAGGGCGATTTATAGCCCTCCAGATGGTGCACTAGATACTGCGTCGCAGTTGGGGTCAGACGCACCGGCCTATTATCTCCAAGCCTCAATGGAGTGGGACTAAAGTGAGGAGAGTCGTATGCAGATCTACTACGCTCGTCTATGAGGGGTGATTGGGGCATGAAAGTAGCCTCCCATGGGCCGGCTCGCTAGTTGTGAGGAGGTTCTTCTCGATCTCTTTCAATTTTCGGCAATATCTTTCAATTCAGTTTTTGGAGACGTTTAATAGAGGTTGCGGCGGCAGCCGCTCCTCAAGGACCAGGGGAGATGAACATCGCAGGTTTTGAAAGACTGAGTGCTGGATTCAGTGGAGCAACGGCTGGAATCAATTAACTTCGGACTAAAACTTTTCTATAGCAAAAGGCTGTGAACATTATCAAGTTACTAAGGAATACACTATTATGTTAAATTACTTTGGAATAAAATGCCTTTTTGGCAAATAGCTGTGTGAGCTCTCACACTACCCACTAATGAAGTAATCTTACTGGTCTAACATCGTTACAGCAGCCATTTTGCTGATACTGGTTCTGACGTTGCGAGCACTTTCAAACACTGTTAAATCACGTTTTTACCCTATTTTTTCACAAACAAATCAAGGCAATTGATGCTTCATTACTCCTACATTTCGTAATTATAGCTATTTCGCCCTCTAGTGACAACTACGGGATAGTGGGTCACCGTAAAAGTGTCATGGGCTCATAATAAATTGACCACTTAGTGTGTTTAAAAACGTACCATATTTTATGACAACGGTTATTCTTGTATTGAGACGCGGAAATACCTTCGATAGTTATTTTTTGCAGTAATGGAAACTGTTACTTTGTGTAAAGTGTCATATGAGTACTGTAAAAAAGAGTAATTGGGGCACGGTAGCGAATGCTACCGGATCCCTCGTCTCCTTTTTGAGCGTAAGCGTATGAATATAAATGGATGTTTGATACCTTAGTTATCTTGTTTCACCCACAACTTGGCTCTTCTTTCTCGAAAGTTATCCGACCCTTTATCTAGTCAGTTACGAGGATTTAAGCCAGTTGAGACCTCGAACACGGAAGAAAATTTCTGACCTCTAAAGAAAAGAATGCACCGTAAAATACGGCGTATAGCGCGCACCTGTACTTTCAAGCCGCATTTTTTAATTTTTAGGTAAATTCGCCGTATAACGTAGCACCCTCTTTTTTTCACGAAGAAACCTAAAACCTACGTGTGAAAGGCTCTTATATTTTGAAAGTTATTCGAGGTATTATCCGAAGCTGTAGAAAAAATAGAGTACTTCCAGAACTACAACCCTTTAAGCCAGTGATTCCCAAAGTGGTCTATATAGGCCCCCAGGGGTCTATGACGATCTGCAAGGGGTCCACGCACGTCAGCAAGAAAAAAATTTTGGGGTCCATGAGGTATAAGCGGGGGTCTATGATAGTGATTCTTATTATATAAACTAGATTGTGACTTTAAATTTAAAAGAAAATTTAATCAAGTGGAAACCAAATTTTACCTATTTAACAGATATATTTACTAAATTTAATAGGGTTAATTTGCACTAACAAGGTGGCAGTATAAATTCTATTAAAACAAGAACCAATTCAGCATTTCTTTCCCGAGTTAAGCTAAAGAAGTATAATACTGGAGGTCCCGAATTTTCTCAGTATGTCACAGAATCTGTCAGGACGTTTTAACGTATGTTCAACATTTAAATGCCTTTTTTTCAGATTTTGAAACCAGGTCTGAGAATGCGTTGACTATGGTAATACCACAGTAGGCAATGAATTCATATGGTTACATTGTAAAAAATGCTCCATTACAATAGGGACTGATTGTAATAAGCACTAATGAAGATCTTAAAGTTTGGAAATAGATATAAGCAATTTTGGCTTTAAAAAGGCAGACCTATTATTTGTCCCGAATTATGGAATATCGTGAGGACTTTTTTAATCACTTTTCCTATTGAGAAGGAGCTTCAGCGCGGTTGCAAATCTCCAAAGCAAAAAAAGAAAAACTTGACATCACTAACAGAAGAGATTTAAGGTTAAACCTGACAATATCGATACCAAATGTTGAAAATTTATTATTGTAGTCCCAGATTCCTCCTTCCCTTTAAAATCATTTGTTTATTTATTTTATTTAACAGTTATTTTATGTATTAATTAACTTTTAATTCATTTAATTAACATGTGCTTTTTAAATTTTAATCACCATACTTCATTACAGTAATAAATTTAACTCACTTAAAGTAGTAGTACCAACTGTCAAAAAGACATTTAAATTGATAAATTTGCAAAAATTCAATATTAATTAAGCATGGGGTCTACCCTAAATCGAAAAACATGGCAAGGGGTCTATGAGACAAAAAAGTTTGGGAACCTCTGCTTTAAGATCATAAGGAAAGTCATTTCTTATAAATTAACAGTGTACATGTACAAGTTTTTTTTCTTTGTGTCTTTATCTCTTTTTTTTTATTATTATTTTCAAAGCTCCCATTTTTATACCCGTCATATAACACGCGCACCCGTGAGTTTTTAAGTCTTATTTTTTGTATATAAAGTGAGCGTATTACGTAGGGGCCAAATGGGCCTGGGCCCATGGCCTCGTCTTCGAGGGTGGACTCGTTCTCGATAAAATCATGATGCAAATTAAGTCCTCAAACATATTCTTCGAAAACTGGGAATTTCAAACTATGCGCAAACTGTAACATAAACATGTAATGCTTGTCGGTTCCTGCTTCCCTTCGATCCCCCTTGTCTACCCTCGAACACGGCTAGATGTGTGGGAAGAACTGAATAATCAGTAGGCATAATTCACTCGAATTATTTTACTCTCACCGAAATATCTAGCAAGCACAATAATAATCCAATTAAGAAATGGGGATAATATTACGGACCCTCAACTGATGCCACGATAACTTATACAAACTCAATATAAACTACATCGCGCGCACTAATAAGCTCAACTTCTATTTAAACAAGGATCACGATGCATGTACTTTTTATGAAATTGAGTCCTACAGTGGAGGCCTTGAATGCAATCCTTATCCGGATTTAATCACCGTCGAGTGATCCTCTTGTCGTGCCCCAGTCCTATCTTGGACTGGGTTCACATTGCCCGGCGCGCCTGGTGTGGAAGGAAACATATCATCACCAACAAAAGCCATAACAATAATTATTTATTGAAGACAGACAAACACAATTAACAAGCACAAGTTCAAACTATAAGTGGAAACCTTGGAGTGATTATCTAATTCCTAGATAAATCCTGATACTCAAATCTAACATTCAACCCTAATATTCCCGTCTAAGTAATCTCAGCTATCAGAATTGACAAGGAGACGAACTCTTGCTAACCTCAGGTCAGTACTTAATTTGATTCCTTTAATGATTAATCTATTACCTTGCTATAATACTATCAAATGCGCGTAAAGCTCGTTGAAGTGATCCGTAGACGATACTTACATTTAGTTTGGCAATTCCTTCTCTCTCTCACTCTTACGAAATCTAGACTTTATATAGCCGAACTATTTAGCATATAACTATCTCGTGTTTTTCCCGAAGAGGCTGTGAAATAGAATAAATGCTGGCCCCAAAGTTACCCAAGAGGATTAGTTTGGAAATTTCACGATCCTCCACTCCCCAACTAAATCTCAAAATTCGCGAATACAGAATTTATTTAATATACTTAATTTGCATAATCACGTTTCCTTTCTTCGGTGAAAGTTGGATGGTAAAATTATTGCCCCAGAAAAGTACCTAAGGGGTCAGTCATAGATGCGTATAGATCCGTCACAAACATAATTGCATTTTTTTGTTGTTGTCCATGTATGCCATGTCAGCCTACGACCATGGACCATCATTACTCAATTTAATTAAAGAGCGGCAATCGCACGAGATGATTTGCGCCAGGTCTGTGAGACTGTGATTCACGCACATCCATTTGTTTCAGATTACCATTTGCACGAATATTTGGCAATGTATGGTATATACCAGTGATACTGAACCTGCGGCCCACCGAGTCTGTTTAAGTGGCCCGGCCATGGCCCATTGCTCGGAGAAATTCACTTATTTAAGAATATTGTATTAAAAGTTTGGGGGGGAAATTCTTTTTGTCAAGAAATCAAATACATCAATTTTGCTTAATGCTGTCGCTGTCGTACGGGTACGAAGTGATATTCTTTTTCTTTTTAGAATGGTTACGGATAGTGATAACAGACAACATTTGAATAGTGACAATTTTATAGGTAGAACTAATTTTAACCATCTTTCATACCTTGCAAGCGAAAAATATCCGAAGAAAATAGATCGTTTCAAGACGATTGTCAGGTTTAGTATTTTATAGTGAAAAACAAATAGGGACCAGTATTTATTTGCTTTGTCACGAAAGTGATGTATTTAAGAAATACCAATAAATAAGAATCATTCATACTTTTCCTCCAAGATCTCTTTCAAGAGGTGATAAATAGGCTTTGTTGAATAATCTTTACAACAGCAACCAAGTGTTTTGTCAGTGGTAAAGGGGTAACAAAGACATCCTATGAGGTTTGTTGTATTATTGGTAATCACATATGAAACTGTTTACTGATGCAAAAATTATGAAGAGGAGTGTTTGTTAAAAAAATTGATTCTAATTTAGTGTTAGTGACAAAAATATAAAATGTATATAATATGTATATGACATTATTAGACATTATTTATTATTTAAGTAAACAATTAAAACAATTAAACATTTACTTACAACATTAACTTGTACTTCAATAACAAACAATTGAGCAAACAAATTCAATGGGAGCGATGGCTTTACATGGTTATTCAAGTAGCAAATTTAAAATTTACTAAACATTGTAACTTGTACTTAAAAAAAAACAATAACATATATTTGAGCAAACAAATTCATTGGGAGCGTTGGCTTTGCATGGTTTTAGAAAGTTTGGATAAATTTGGCTCATAACTTGTTTTAAGTTTCAAACACGACTCTAAATTTTCATTCGTTAGTTGGCTTCTTACTTTACTTTTAATTATATTCACGCAAGAGAACGCTTGCTCGCACGAATATGTTGATCCGAAGATAGTTAGAACTCCAAATGCCAACTTCTCCTCACTGTAGCAATCTGGAAGACTATTCCATGCGTCGAATATAAATGCCTCAACTCGTAGCATTTCTTTTAAAGCTATCCACTTTTGTTGCGTTACATACATACATTTCTGACCTCCAACTCTTCCAACTTGCTTTTCGACTCGGTGAATTTTTCACTCCACAAAACTTTTTTTCAAATCAATCAATTGCATTTCTAGAGATCCAATATCAATTCCAAATGGCTCAATGTGGATTTCGTTACTATTTGTGTTGAGAGGATTTATTATGAATGCTAAAGTGGTTTTGTTAGTTTTAAATTGCTCAAATCTGTCAGCAAATTCATCTTTAATTTTATTTATAACTGTGCTGAAGTAATTCGTTTCAACAGTTGCACTGATTTTATCACGATATTGCTTTAGAAATTGAAAATGAAGTAATTTACCGCTCTGAATATCTTCTTCAAAAAGAATTAAATTTTTTTTTTAAACAAACCATATAATTCTTCTACCAAAACATAGGCTGAGTTTCCCTTTCCTTGCAGTTTTAGATACAGCTCATTCAATTTCGCTGTGATATCCACCATAAAGTAAAATTTTCACAATCATTTGTCGTTCTCTAATTCAGGCTCAATTCATTAATGTCTCTTTCATTGAGGAATGTATTTGTTTCATTCAAGCACAAAGCAAAACGTTTCAACACCTTACCTTTGGAAAGCCATCGCACTTTATTGTGAAGAAGGAGGTCGGAATACTGAGTCTCCATTTCGCTTAAGAATTCTTTAAACTGACGATGGTAGAGTGCTTTTGACAAGATGCTGTTAACAATCTTGATTACCAAATTCATGACCTCAACTATTTCGGCCGGAAATATTTGGGCTCAAAGTGCTTCTTGGTGTATTATGTAGTGAAACGTAAGAATTTCGTGGTTCATTTTGCTCTGAAGAATCGTTGTTGTCCCTTTACTTTTTCCTGTCATACTTCTGGCTCCATCAGTTGCTATTGAAACGATTTAATTTAAATTTATTTTATTGTCTTCAAGGCCTTTTTGCGAGGCATTCGCTATATCTTCCGCTCTAGTTTGTCCCGAGAGCGGTAGCAAACCTGGAAGTTCTTCTTTTGGTCCTTGGGAAGTCATATACCTGACAAAAAGGGCAACCTGTGCCGTGTCTTTTATGTCGCAAGACTCATCTATAGCAAGTGATAAGGCAGAAGAAAGTTGAATATCTTCCATCTGCAAATACTATGCTACATTTAAAGATATTTTAGCTGTTCTATCTTGTACTGTTTTAGCAAATAGTGGCAAATCTTTGATTTTTTTCAAGATTTCTGGTTTGTTTTTGAAATCACGAAACAGTTCTTCAGATGCACGTATGAAGCAATCTTTGACATACTCACCATCTGTGAATGGTTTGCCTTTTTTTTGTAATTTTTAGTGATACCGCAAAGCTTGCCAGATTAACATTACTTGTAGATTGCGTCCAGTTACTTAATATGGAACTTGATTACTGTTTTTACTTTTGGAGCTCGTCGACAACTTTTTTTCGTTCGTCACCGGTTGGACATTTACTAGCAAACTGAGTGTGTTTTGTAGTGAATTGTCTCTCTAAATTTGATTTCTTATTGTGTGCGAGTTTTTCGTGGCAAATGAGACAAGTCGCAAGGCCATCTGAGTTGCATATGAAAGCGAACGACTCCGTCCAATTCCAATTAAATTCTTGCCCTTCTTCACACACAGTTCTTTATTTATTTATTTTTTTAGATGCCATGCTTTATAATGAAATATAATTTATCAAAAAAACATTTTACAACAATATTTCCCAATTAAAAATACTTACCAAAAAAGATAAATAATTATCTAATGATTTATAATTATTAAAATAAATAATTTAGACACGAAAAGCTGTTTGTCTCACTCTCTCATCGTACTAATTGACTATAAGTACATAGTTTCGTCTCATCTGTGGTCGCCCCCCGTGCGCGGTGATCGCCGACTGGCACGGACTTGTCAGAACGTGTTTATCACGGCGCAGTCGGCACATTTTAGTTTTTTTAAAAAAATTTGCCAAATATTAGATATTTAGCTTACGAGTAAAGGTGTTATGCCCAGCTATGCCTCAATCAATGAAAATTGCCAAACATATAAACAATCTAAAACTGCAAATACCTATTTTGATCCTCAGAGTTCAAAAATCAGTTTATTAAATAACAATCTAAAGGTACTTACACTTATATTTATTATTTTAACGCTAATTTTTAAGTAATAAAAGCTATAAAATAGATAAATAATAAAATAGGTAATTATGTATAATATGTATTTTAAAACTATATAACACTTATTATGTTACCCACCTTCACTTCGGATTTTTTTTATTATATATGTACATACATACCTTTCAAAAGATAATACACTTCTAACTCCTTTACTTGAAACAACAAACTATACGCAAAACAGCCAAAGCACTGGTGAAGACGCCAAACTGTCTTGCATCGAAAGCGAATTAAATCCTACATAGAAACATCCAACGACGACTTCAATCGAGAACTTCCAACGGACTGACGACAGTGGGAGGGGTGCGGTGAAAAGCGAGTACAACTGACTGAGAGATAGAAACGGTTCCTAATCTAAGTTAATTAATTCAGAACGATTTTTAAATGCTTTTTTTTTTATAAAATAAATTATTTTTGCGTATGGAACTAAAGAGCCGCAGCTTCACATCTAAAGAGCCGCATGTGGCTCGCGAGCCGCAGGTTGCCGACCCCTGCCCTATACCAGCATTTCTCAAACTGTGGGGCGCGCCTCCCCAAAGGGGGGCGTGAGCATATTGAAAATAAAAGATTAAAAAAAATTACCAATTTATTGAAAGGTACCAAAACAAAACACATTGTGAGGTAATGAAAAATACACATTTACAATGATATAATATACTTATAAATGTATCAGTACTTCAAAATGCATTTGATCATTAATTCATCAATACTTTCTAAATTTAGAACAAATTTAATAGTTACGAGGTACAATACAATAAGAGGAATTAATACACATAGGTTTGTCATAAACAAAATTTTATGCAAAATTCAATACTTATAATTTTTTTTCATTTTGTAGAGCTTTTCGGAAGTCAGGACCTTGGGTTGTTAAATCTGCCTCTGGCCCTTACCTCTCGTATAGCCACTTTTTTAGGGCAATTTTACTTTTAAACCAGTACTTTAATTTAAACTAAACTAAACTAATAAGCAAACATTCAAATATTCAATCACTATAATTTGATTTGTGGATATTTTTGTTAGGATCAGCGCAAGCAATTTGACAAATGTATTTGCTCAAAATGAGAATGGATCTGATTTATAATTCGCAGACTGATGCTAGACGGTATTTTATTTGCTTCAGTAGAGATTTAGCCACCGGGCAATATTCTTTAATCTCCCATAAGACTGAATTGATACTGTTAAGTGTAAAATATTTTTCTCATTTCCAGTTCTTCGTTTATACCGAGTACCTGGGATAGTAGGGAATCTCTTCCCAATATAGATTTAATTCTATTAGAAATATATTGCAGACTGAATTGACATAGAAACGAGAACGAGGTATAAAATATTCTATATACTTTAATAATATTTGAGTTTAATATATAATTTTTTTAAGCATGAATTTTTTCCCCCTTGAAGCCGGAAAAGTAGCCAAACAGTACAATAAACTAGATATTTTTTTAAATTAATGTTTAAGTTTTATTTTAAAAATTTTCTCCCCGTAAAATTTCAAATGAAGAGTTATTATAATACATATAGCACACAGTGTGGCGTAACAGAGGACATTTGGGCCCCCCTCCTGCAAAGTCTGGTTTTGGGCCCCCAAGTTGAATTTTACAAAGGGTAGGTACTTGGTAGTTGTCTGGCAGGCCCCCTGGGACCCCCCGATGTGGGGGTTGTGGGGGTATACGTTACGCCACTGTGTAACGTAGAATGTAAGCTAGATCTTACAAAGGATTGCAAGACCATACGTATCTGGCGTCAGTCAGGCTTTGGGGCACCTAGAATCCTGCATTTCCCTGGTATGCGGGATTGCAGGGGTGTACGTCACGCCACTGATGGCACAATATAATGATACAAGAAATTAAAACAAATTTAGACGTTGAATAATTACAGGGATCTTTTTTAAATATGAATAAGAAAAGTGTTTCTAATATATTACGTTGCCGCCCATCCGGTATAGTGGTCAGTGAAGCTGACTGCGGTGCCGTAGGGACTGGGTTCGAATCCCGGAGAAGGCATGGATGTTTGTGTTGTAATCCTTTCTTCTGTCTGTGTTGTGTACCCCCGTGTTATACATTGCGTGGTGCACGGGGTTTATAAATGTTAAAACAAAAAAATATATATATTACGTTGAACTGGACTGCCGATGGATATAAAATCCATGTATTTTGATCGATCCATCTCTGATCGATTTGGGAGGCCACGGTAACCTGTGGTCATGATTCCGAATTCATGGCCGGCGTATCATGAGTTCGAGCCTAGTGCCTCGAAAGACCCGCTGTGTTGAGAGGGTAGTGAATGTTAAATACAAGGTCCAGCAAAAAAACTTTCCCAGTTTCAAAAGAAAGTTACAAACAAACAAAACAAGATACAGAAAAAAGTCTTTTATTTGTGAACAACAATTACGATGCCATTTTACATAAATTGGTTTTAAAAAATATGTCCACTAAATAGCGTCCTCCAATGGTGACACACAGCCGTGGTGGCCGAGTGGTCTAGGCATCGGATTATGGCTAGCATGTCATGAGTTCGATCCTAGTACAACTAAAGACCCGCCGTGTAGGGGAGCGATGCACGTTAACTCTGTCGAGAGCTCAAACGTCCTCCCGTTGGTGTGGTGTGGTAGTTAGGAGAGGGGGTGCCAACTCAGGTGTCGCCCGCGTCACTTGACCATGGTTCAAAATTACGCGGACCGTCGCCAAAAGCCCTCGTGTTGCTAATCAGTGCGACGTTAATATTCACTCACTCACCCAATGGTGAAACATTGACGAAGTCTTTCCCGAAAGTTGTCCATAGTTCTTCGGGTAATTTCCAGTGGAATGGCAGCCACTGTCTGGGTGATTGCCTCCTTTAGTGCTTGCAGGGTTGCAGGACATTGTTTGTACACTTGAGGGTTTTCTGCTGCCCAGTAGAGAAACTTTTGTTTATTCACAGTGTCCGACAATTGGAAGTGATCCTCATCAGACGAAATCAAAACAGCACCAGGGAAAATGCTCTGAAGAACTTTCGGGAAAGACTTCGTCAATGCGTCATCATTGGGGGATGCCATTTAGCGGACATAATTTTTAAAACCAATTTATGTAAAATGGCATCGTAATTGTTGTTCACAAATAAAAGACTTTTTTCTGTATCTTGTTTTGTTTGTTTGTAACTTTCTTTTGAAACTGGGGAGGTTTTTTTGATGGACCCTTTATGTTGAGGCCCAAAGTCCGTAAGTTGGTATGATGTGGTAGTTTGGAGAAGGAAAGGTGGTGCTAGCTCAGATGTCCACCTCGTCATTTGACCTTGGTTCGAAATTACGAGGTCCGTTGCCATAGCCCTCGTGTTGCTTTTCAGTGCGACGTTACACCTTCTCTCTCCCTTTGTTTAACATGATGATATACTATGTTAGAGAAAGAGGGAAGTGAGATTAAATAATATAGCTGCAATGAAACTAGACTTATGACATCGGTCTGAAATCGTTCGTCACTTATATTTAAAACTTTACATACCCTAAACCAGCGGTTCTTACACTTTCGATCACTGCGGCGCCCCTTTATGTATCAGCCTGACATCGTCCCAAGATTTTGAGCACCCCTCCCCTTGACTCCCAACACACGGCTGACTCTCAACAACAGTAATTTAGAGGTGTTCCTCAATAATCCTAAGACCACCTCTGTTACTTATACAGATGTTTCATCACTTCTTTTATTCCCTTTAAGGAAACTGTTAACACCTAATTATAAAAATATTAAATAAAGAACTAATGTACTTCACTGTACTAGTTAAAATTTTTAATGAGAAGGAAGATACCGTGTTTCTTTTGCAGGTGCTGATACATCAGGTCCAATGGCGCACACAAGGGGGGGGGGGTAGTGTGGGTCAGGACCCCCCCCCCAAGTCCTTGAGTTTTTTCGATTGATAATAATCCTATCTATATATATAAAGGAGAAAAGCGACTCACTGACTGACTGACTAATCACGATATCTCCGAAACTATTAATCCTACAGACTTGAAATTTGGTAGACATGTTCCTTTCATAAAATATAGATCAGCTAAGAACGGATTTTCCGAAATTCGAAACGTAAGGGACGTTACGGGGGGTTAAGGGGTGTTATAAATAATTGTTTCCATTTTTACACTACTCAACATACAATCTTGAAATTGGGTAAGCAGATTCCTTTCATAGAGTAGAGATCCACTACAAAATGGGTTTTGGGAAAATAGCCCCCAAGTGGCGTTGAGGAGGTTAAGGGGTGTTATAGATAATTACTTTTCCATTTTTAAACTCCTAGTAGCACAGTCTTTAAATATGATAAACAGAATCCTTTTATGGAGTAAAGATTCAATATATAATGTGTTTTGTGAAAATCAACCCCCTAGGTGGCGTTACGGGGTCTCAAGGGGCGCTATAGATTTTTTTTTCCATTTTTAGTTTATTAGACTCACAGTCTTGAAATTTGGTGAGCATATTCCTTTCGTTGAGTACAGAACCGCTATAAAATGGGTCTCGCAATAATTAACCCCCAAGTTTCATTTCGGGGGATTAAGGGGCGTAATAGATAAATATTTCCGTTTTTAAACTATTCGATCTACCTGCTTGAAAATTGGTAGGCATGTTCCTTTCATGAAATAGAGTTCCTCAAACAAAGAGTAAAACAAAAATCGACACCTAAGGAGGGTTGTGAGGGGTGAAGGGGAGTTATAGGAAAACAATCCTGTTTTAGAATTGTTAGACCTGTGTACTTGAAATTTGTTAAGCATGTTCCTTTTGTTAAATAGGGATCCACTAAGAAGGCATTTGACGGGAATCAACACCTGGGGGAGCAAGGGGTTACTGGGGCGTGTTGACAAAAAATTTCTTTTTTCGAACTACAAGAACTATAATAATGGAATTTGGTTTACGTTTTTCTTTTGTTGAATAGAAATCCACTAAGAAAGGTTTTTGAGAGAAGACTCTCAACGGAATTATGAGGGGGGGGGGGGGTATTGATAGTAAAAATTTTACCCAATTAAATTTAGATTTGAAATTTGGCTTCCATGTTTATTTTATGGAGTAGTGATCCAGCTAAAATTGGTTTTGCGGAAATCCACTTTGTTATAGGGTTACGAAAGTGTAAACATCATTCTATAATCAATTTTAGATAATACAAATTATTTCTGTCCTTTTTTTTTTTATCAAGAGGCGAGAGTTACAGGTATAAGTATATATTTTCAATACAATAGAATTCTTAATGCTAGGTCTTATAGATATCAATATTTTATATATATAAACAGATATATTTATAAAACATCATGAAATACCCAGCGAAGCGGGAGGGTAGCGGCTAGTATATATATATATATAACGTAAAATTTCAATAAGTACTTGTAGTTAACATTTTTTTTTTATGAATTAATGCTAATTATTAATTCAGTAATTTATTTTTTACTGGTTTTTATTAACAAAATTGACAAAATCAGAAGAATCAATTGATGTTGTCTTGAGGTATGATACGATTCGGGGGACGTTCGACAATCGACTCCCCCCTTGAAAAATTTTTGTGTGCGCTACTGATCAGGTGTAATATTCGATGTTCTACGATTTCCAGACGGTTTCTGTAATTTTTAAGATAAAAAAAAGTTCTGTTGAAAATGTTCTTTCACAGAAAAAAGTGGTTTGGAAAGAAATTGATCTAAATATATGTTCTACTAGAGTTTCTTCATTGGGGAATTTTTAGTGATCTAGTCCAGGATGGCACATTTTCCAATTTTACCAGGTGGCCTTTCAGAGTCAGCAAAAGAGGAAAATCTCAACTTTAAATAGGCGACCTTCGCGGCCCCCTTGAAAGGCGCTAGGGACCCCTGGGAGTCCACGAAGAACCTTTAGCCTTTCCAAAGTTATTGTAATTATTATTTTAATATAATTATTTATTGTAATTAATAAACTGAATTACATTTTCATGAAAAAGCAGCGCAAAAAAATACTTTTATTCTACGGAGTGTCTTAACTCTTTAAAAAAAAAGTACTTGTGCTTTTATCGAAAGTAATAATGAACAGATTGAAAAAAAAATGTCAGGATATAAAATATCCTTGACTTCCTACTTTGTTCCTACGGCGTCACTAATACTAACCAACAGGTTCGTCTACCCAAATAATATCTAATGCCATAATTTATAGTTGTGGGAGTGTATGGTGGGCGTCTGTTAGAATTGATATCTTACTGCTTGATCTCGACTTCTCTATACACGCCTTGGTCAGGTCATTAGGCTGAAGCCTAAGTGGGACTAATCACCGAAAACAATTTAACTCTAGTGATAAGATTTTAGAACGAACGTGCCTAACACTAATACAAATGCACTTTCAAGCAAGGGACGGACTGCATAACGGGTCCGGAGTGCTAAGATCCCATTTACTGATTCATTCATTAATGGTCTTTTCAGTAATCGTGACCCAATAACACGTCACATTGTTGCTGATGCAGAATCAGGTGCTGAGAGCAGTAGTGAAGAAGAGTCAGCTCTCACATTCTATCATCCCTCAAAAGTCAACCATCCGATTGTGTTCTGCCTTCAGGAACGTCATAAGAATTCTTGAGGCCTTGGCCCAGAGACATCTTACGACTCTTTTAGGGCCTTTATGCAAAAGGAGGCCCTACCTGTGACCCTTAAAAGTAGACAGTATGAAGCATACATGAAGCCCAGTGGCTGAGTGGCAGTGCATCGCGCTTCCACACCACAGGCCCAGGCCGTGGGTAGCCTAGTGGTTAGAGCAGTGATTCCCAAAGTTGTCTATATAGACCCCCAGGGGTCTATGACGATCTGCAAGGGGTCCACGACAGCAAAAAAGTAATTTCTGGGTCCATGAGGTGTAAATGGGGGTCAAACCAGATCGTGACTAATATTAAAAGGAAATTTAAACAAGTAGAAACTAGACTTACCTATTTAACAGATTTATTCACTAAATTTAATGAGGTTTATTTTTGCAGTTACAAGGCAACAGCATAAATTTTATTGAAACAGGACCGCATTTCGCACAGCCTTTCTTGCCAGAATTAAGCTAAAGGAGAATAATTTTGAACGTCACCAGCATTTAAATGCCCTTTTGAAACCAGGTTTGAGAATGTTTTGACTATCATAGTACCACAGTAGGCAATGAATTCATATGGTCAGTTTAAAAAAAAAATGTCAGATTATAAGAACTAAGCTCTAGGAATATACATTAACGAAGACCTTAAAGTAAAGTGTAGAAACGATGTCAACAATTTTAGCTTTAAAAGATTTACCTGTTATTTATTCCATATTATGGAATATCTTGAGAAAGTTTTTTTATTGTTTTTCCGATTGAGAAGGAGTTTCAGTACGCTTGCCAATCTCCAAAACAAAAAAGAAAGAAGAAAATACTGGACACTATTAACCGAGGAGATATATTTAGTGTTAAATTCTGATAAGAGAGAATGATGCCAAATGTTGAAATTTATTATTGCATCCCCAGATTCCTCTCTCCCTCTGAAAGCTTTTGTTGGTTGCTCAGTTATTTTATGTAACAGTTATTTTATGCATTCATTAAATTTCAATTTAATTAACTAACTAATTAAATTAACTAACATGTGTTTTCTTAAGTTTTAAACTCTTCTATACTTCACTACAGTTAAAAACTTTAATCTTTTAAAGTAAATAGCTCTATACTTGCTGTCAAAAACACATTTAAGTTGATAAATTTGTCCAAATTTAATATTAGGTAAGTAGGGGGTCTACCCCAAACTGAAAAACCTGTCAAGGGGTCTATGAGGCTAAACAGTTTGGGAACCTATGGGTTAGAGCATCGGACTCCAGACCGGAAGGCATGGGTTCGATGCCCGATGCCACCAAATACTCGCCGAGTACACACGGAGAACGTGCTCGTTAAATCAGTGGATCCGAATGGTGTTGCCATCTATCGTGTTGTGTGAGCAAAATCGTACTGTCACCTTCTTGGGGGCTCAAAGCTTAGGCTAACGACAGGCGTAGATATAGCCCATTGCCATGATGAATTTCATGGGTCTCGATCTGACTACTTCAGACAGTATTAGTAACAACACAACAACACCACAGGCCCACACTAGGGTTGACTCAGCTTTTCATCCCTTCAGTGGGTCGAGTACCAAGCTTGATTTGGATTTTAACACTGGAGGTTTCGCGTCAGATTGAC
Source organism: Trichonephila clavata (assembly GCA_019973975.1). Lineage (NCBI taxonomy): Eukaryota > Metazoa > Arthropoda > Arachnida > Araneae > Nephilidae > Trichonephila > Trichonephila clavata. The sequence continues at coordinate 199,277 of BMAO01037846.1, forward strand.
CACCTGACTGGAACATCTCGAGGCCAAAGGTCACGTATGCTCAGATGGGCACAATAGGCCTTGGCCCTCATGGGCTGTTGTACCATTGAGTTTTAGTTTATTATGTTTTATATTGAAAAATTCGTAAAAAATTTTGCTTAATTAATAGAATTATACTCGCCCTGCAGCCGTCCCTTGTTTTGGCCGTCCGTGTGCGTTGCACGTGCTGCTCACCTGTTAGGATCAGCCCTGCCTTAAGACATTCCTGTCTGCCTTGCTTCAACTGTACCTGCCAACATCTTCGAGTAACAGTATCACTCCTATCCAAATGTCAAACGATCTTTCAATTTCGATGCCTTATTCCAGTGATCTTCAAACTGTGTTCCACGGAACCCTAGGGTTCCACAAGGCATACCCAGGGGTTCCATGAGTCACAAGAAAAAAATCGAAAAGAAACTTATAAATATGTATGCAAAAAAAAAAATGGATTCACTTATATATTCTCTATGAAGTTTGTAGGATTGCAAGTATCTAAAAATCTAATCCTATTAGTTAAAACCAAAAATTTTATTTATATGTAATACTTTTATTTTGAGATACTTTTTAAACTTTTATTATAATATAATAAAAGAATACTAAAACGTTTTATCTTTATATATACTTCCTACTAGATTGTGAGTATTTTATTTGTTTACTACCTCGGGTTCCTCAAGATAATTTTATACTCCTCAGTTAACATATAAGAGGACATAAGACATAAAGGAAGACATAAGAGGAATTGACGTAAAATTGGCATATGGTAGTACTAAGAAAAAATTTACCTTCTCGGGAAAATTCGAGCTAGAGTTATTGGCAAAAACCATGGCTTTCAGATAGAAGCAAATCCCCCCCCCCCCAAAAAAAATACGGCATTTATAGATAAAAATTAACTATCAAAATCGTTTCCATAAAGTGTGAACTCGTTAGTTAGCACCATGTCTTGAAAAACTAAATAGTTTTCTAATGGAAAATTTACTTTTCTGCATTTATGGGGGGGGGGGGACCACCTATAATAAAGAACAGGAAACAACATATCAAAAGATTATATGTTAAAATCTAAATTTAAGCAAGGAAAGCTCCTAAATTTTATGTTGCAAATTCATGTAAAATACCCGGATTTTTTTTACAGTTTAAGCATTTTAATGTTATCCAGAAATATGCATTTAAGTGAAAAACGTTTCTCAATGTACCTATGGGCAAAAAGAACAAAATATAAAAAGAAATGAAGCACTGAATATACGAAATGCGATTGCAGATCACTTCGATAGACCTAGACTTCAACAGTTTGTGTGGGAAAAAAAAGCAAGAACATATCTTAGTAACTAACAGGGGTGTAGCTACCACCGTATCAATGATACGGGAACCCCAAGTTACAGGGGCCTCAAAATGCGCAAGCAAAGAATGGTAAAATGTTAAGAGATCCAGAAAAAAGCCCAAATTTTGATACAAGGCATTTTCCAAATCACAAACGGAAATTGATTAAAATGCTGCTTGTTTATACTGTTTTTAAAAGACAAGTTAAATGACATTTCCAATTTTGTTTACTTTTATTTTGTTGCTCAGCCCATAATTGTGTGTGCTGTTTGATTTTGATGCGGGTTGTTTCAAAATTTTCGTAATATTCCCTTTTTTTCATAATATTTTTGAAAAAAAAAATTTTAATGCCCAAAGATGTTATTTATTTTAAGAATAATTTCAAACTTCCGAGGTAATGTTCTTTGTATTTTACATTGTAACAACCTACTTGAGGTTGTTGGTGTTTGGGAGTTCAATTAAAGATCAGCCATAACCAGTTTCAATTCAGATTTTATTATTCCACTAACTTAAATCTAGCAACTAAAGGTAGAAAATGCACAATGCCACTAATTAGAAGTGCAATCACATGGCTAAAGGATACTTAATATATGAGTATAATCTTCTTCACTTACTCTTGGAATATTTAGACTTCTACGGTATAATTCACCGCAATTCTCTTATTTGTTGAAAGACCTCCAGTCGTAATCGTTAAACTCATCGGTTAAAGTGTAGTATAGAGGGGCCCTTGGCGATCTTAATTTTTTTGGCGACCAAAATCGATCGCCAAGCTTTTTCAATTAGCAATAGGTGCCCGAAAGCCAGAATAAATTCATAATCTCACCATAATATCTATATAAAAATCGCCAAATCCAAAGAAAAATCGCCATATCGAAAGGCTATACTACCCCTATACTACACTTGATCCAACTCAATCTAATCACTCATTCATTACTCGTCGACTAACGTCGAGTACCTAAATGTTCACACTTACATATAACAACTCATTTGAATATTTCAAGTCTTCTTTGAGAGAAAGTTTTCAGTAGAATTTACTTAAAATAGAAATAAATTTACCCCAAGTGTATTAGTTGAATGTTCGCGGATAGACCCGTTACAACATCATATAGTGAGTTTTTTTATTAAATGCAATAGCTTAGTTTTTCAGAAAGAATTAGCAATTCCATTACCTTTTTTTTTAACACAGTGCTCAAGAACAGCTGACAATAAAAGATTTCAAAGTTAAAAATGTATCCTACGTTTTTTTCTTCCCTAAGAAATTTCGAACCATACACGTATCGAATGAGTTGGATAATAAATAACAAGGCCTATACTTAATTTGGGTATTTCTTTCTAGGCTAAGCAACATCGAAGCTTAGCTTGGATTTTCTTGTCAGTCTTTCTCTTTCTTCTAAGACTTCCTATTCATCCGGAATATCTCCCTTGTCAGTTGAGAGTCCTTAATGTCCATTCTACTCTCTCCGGAAGTTCTCAAGAGATGCGTTGGTGGGAAGTATTTGTCTAAATAAACTCCTCTCGCGTTTTCCCTAACTGTTTTTTCCCCTACCTAGGAAGTTTGCTTTACTTTGATATTTTCTTTTCCATTAATTAATTATTTCAAGTATTAGGTTGGTGCATATTTTTTTCTTCCAAATGGGGCTGCGAATTGGCAATTACGATTGTAGTTCTAGTACATTCTCCGGGAGCTGGTATCCCTTTTTAGTGTAGCACCTTATAGATGGACATCAATTGCCATGCTGTAATTTTTAAAGACTAGTTTCCTCCCGAGAGAGGGGGTACCTGAGCTCTGACGATGTGAAATTGTGCTGAGAATTTAATTTTGCCGAGAGTACCCAAGCCATCTTAATCCCAAGCCTAGGGATCTTTAATATGCTGCGTAATCATACGCATAGACGCTGTCGATTTTTTGCATCTTGAGAAAATCCACCGACCTGGGCCGGGGTCGCAAACTTGGGCGTACAAGACCAGCGCCTAACCAACTACGCCACCCAACCGGCATTTGAAACAATGATGTACATTTTTTTTTCCTTAAATGATTTTTGTCAGCCTTTATAAGTCCTGTTCCTTTTCGAAATCTTTTACCACCCTCACCTAGAGAGTTAATACTTTTTCTGCGTTTCTGATGATTACAATGGTCGTCCTTGAAAATCCAAATTTCGTCTTTGTTTGTGACCATCTTACACATGCCTAGAACTAAACCTCTTTCAAAGTCATTTATATCATGATCACCTGTCTTTGTACCAGTATACAACTTCCCTATCTTTTAATGCAAAAGAACTACATCATGCACGAACTACAATGCAAAGAATTACATCATGCACGAACTACAATGCAAAGAACTACATCATGCACGAACTACAATGCAAAGAACTACATCATCTTTGATGCACGTGAGCTAATGATGTACATCATTAGCTCACGTGCATCAAAGATGCAATATATTGGAACAAGAAAAAATACCAAAACAATAATAAACATCAAAACTATGACTACAAAAACAAAGAAGAAAACAGTCACTGAATGTCAACTGCATCAACTACCTAGACCACACCCATATCGGGGTGGACTAGGGATTTTTTGTCTTCATTCTTTGATTTTTTTTTCATTTAATCAAGAACCGTATGGCAAGCTTTGTCCATCTTAAAAATCTGTTTGCATAAAGTGCACAGAGGACTATTATATTTACCAATGCTGTAAAGATGATAATCAAGACAATCATGTCCAATATCTGGAAGGAAAGATGATACTGCGATGGACAGAGGCGGATTAAGCGGCTAGCGGACAAGGCTGTCTTCAAGATAGCCTTGCTGGCGGCCGCCAAGGGCCCCAAGTCCAACAGGGGCCCCGAGCTTGATGGACCCCAGTTATAAGTTCAACGTGCAGCAAGAAAAAAAATCTTACATCGATGTTGAAACTCTAATCATTCCCCCAGATTTGAGTCGTGAAACAACGCTAGACAACGGTTTCTTCCGTATATCTTTATTGTTGAAATTAGTACAAAACTTTTGCATACGGATTTTTTTTTTTTTTTTTTTTGCTCAATTTGAACGAACGAATATTATTTAAGTCAAACAAGTTTTTTTCCAGTTTACAGCCGCGCTTAGTTACACTCGGTTACATCTTACTTTGCTAATGAAGACAAATAAAGCTAAATGAAGTTATGTGATAAAAGATGTGCAGAATTCAAAGCAAACAATTTCAAGCTAGTTGAATTTAGGCCTCAATATAGCAAGTTTTATAGTAAAATACTTCTAGAAGACTGAGTTTTACTGGTAATTTTAACAGTATTCATCTTAATTTTGATTAACTTGTTTTGCATGTATGCCAGTTCATCTGTAAGGTTAAATTTTCAGGTAATATGATTTGTTGTATAATTTTTTTATTGTTTTGGCTTCACATGATCATTTTTTAACTATTTGCTTCAACGTGTTTTATCTTTAAGAAAAACAAAACACTGTGTTTCCAATTTGATAATGTTTTCCTATTGGTTTGTCTACATTTTAAGTTTTGCTAATTTAGAAAGGGAGCTAAGAATGTAATTAAGATATAGATTTAGTTGAAAAACTTTTAGAATTCTTTTGTTTTGTTTTTGTTCCTTTTTGTTGTGGTGGTGTTTGTCAGAAAGGTTTGGGCTATCTTAAAATTTCAAATTATTTTACAAATGTTTTATTGTTTTGTTCAGTTTCAAAAGTATTAAAATTTAAATAAAATAAATTTGATATTTTTCAGAAAAAAATATATATTTAATGATAATAATAAACTAGAAGGTTAAAAACATTTGTATTCCAATCATGTTTTATAAACTTATATTAAGAAACTTTAAAAAGAAACTATACAAATTAGGGTTTTTGGGATTGTTTCTAGTTTTTAAAAGAACTCTTAAACCTTAGAATTTCAAAAGCTTACTTGGTTGAAATATTTTTAAGATTTTGGTTATAAATAATCTGGGAGTTAAACTACATTTAGTATTAGAAATGAAATTATGATTTCCTTAAAGATTATGAGATTTAGACAAAATATTTTTGTATTAAATCCAAAATTTAATTATTCAATCAGAAAATTTTCAGAAGGATAAAGTGTAATTTCATGAGAGTTGGAAAAAGAAATAAAAAAAAACCCTGAAGATTATTACTTTAGAAAATCATTGCAAACAGTTGAATTTGAATTATTAAAAGGATATAGTCTTCTAAAATCTCCAGAAGATTATATCCAAAATTTCAAAATGTACATGGAAAAATGAAAAAAGAAGCAAATGATTTATCAGAGCTCTCGTTTGAAGAGGAAGCTGGAGAGAAAAATCAACACATTACTCAATAAGTCCCTGGCCTAATTAATAAAACAACGACTTTTCTGCAAAATTGAACTTTATTTATCAAGATACTCTCTTTCAAGAGTGATACATGCAGCCCAGTGCTGTTCTAATTTTTTAATACCTTTTTCGTAGAATGACTTGTCTTTGCTCTCAAAATAGGCTTCTACTTCGGCAATCACTTCTTCAATTGTACCAAACCTCTTTCCCTGCTGCATTTTTTTTAAGATCTGCAAACAGCCAGTAGTCACTGAGGAACAGATCTGGACTGTAAGGGGGGTGGGAAAGTAATTCGAAGTACAGTTCGATCAATTTGACCTTCGTTTTCATGGACTTGTGTCACGGAGTATTGTCCTTGGTAAAACAGTACTTTTTCTTTTGCATTTGAGGGCGTTTTTTTATGTTTGCATTCAGTTGATCCATTAACGCCATGTAATATTCACTATTAATTGTTTTGCCTTTCTCAAGGAAGTCAAAACACAAAATCAAATGAGCATCCCAAAATATGGACGTCATAACCTTTCTAGGTGTCGTTTGAGTTTTTGGTCGCTTTGGACGCCTTTCACTGGCTTCTGTCCACTCAGCTGACGATCTTTTTCATTCTGGCGTGAAGAAATGTATCCATGTTTCATACACTATCACATATCTACGTAAAAAATCCTGTTTATTTTGTTTAAATAGCTCCAAACAACGCTCTGAATCGTCGATGAGTTGTTGTTTTTGATCAACAGTGAGAAAACGCGGCACCCACTTTGAACACAGCTTTCTCATTGACAAATGATTATGCAAAATAGCAAATGAACTGCCTTCTGATACCTTTAAACTCTCTGCTATCTCACACAACTTCAATTTATGATCAGCTAAAACGATTTCATGCACTTTTTTGATGATTTCTGGAACAACTGCAGAATTTGGATGACCAGAACGTTCAACGTCGTTTGTGTCTGTACGACCACGTTTTATGTCAGCATACCATCTTTTAACAGTTGTTTGCGATGAAGCAGATTCCGGATAACATTTATCAAGCCATTGTTTTGCTTGAACAGTGTTTTTCCTCATCAGAAAGCAATGTTTGATTAGCACACGGAATTCTTTTTCATCCATGGTTTCCAAACATTTGCCACTGTTGCCACAAAAAACCACTGTAACTTTATAACTAAACAAGATATTCTCTCGAAATTTTGACACGTGCCGTTTGAAAGTTAGTACTACTAGGTTAGGCTTAGAAAAGTTAGAAGATAGCGCCATCTATATGTTAGGCCCGGGACTTATTGAGTGATGTGTTATTTCTAGTGAAACTAAAGAAGTCGATGATGAATTTGATAGAAAAGGAAATTTCATAGTGAAAGGAAATTTCATACGTGATATGACAAGAGCAGAACTATCTCGAAGAGTTAACATATATGAAATTGTTATAGAACGATTTTCGGTATTTTTAACGAGATATTATTACCTTAAACTAAGAAGAAAGCTATACAGAAATTTAATGATGTTTACAAGCTCGATATTGAATCTTTTAGTTTAGTCGATTAACTGCATCAATTTTTACTATTTTTAAAAGAAAACAAAAATAAAGGAAAACCCCAATAGAAATTTATCGAGTTGCAAAGTGAGTGAGTGAATATTGACGTCGCACTAGTCAGCTATTCAAAAGCTACTCAAAAGGCGACGGACCTCTTAGTTTTGAACCATGGTCAAGTGTCGAGAACGACACACTTGAGCTGGCTTCCCCTCCCTCTCCTAACTACCACACCATCGGGCGGAAATTTGAGCTCTCGACAAATGAAACGTGCATCGCGCCCCTACTCGGAAGGTCTTCGGCGGTACTAGATTTTAACTCATAACACACCGGCACGAGTCCGTTACCTTGACCACTAGGCTACCATGACCACAATCGAGTTGCAAGAGAAATGACTTCAATTTTTCCTAATGCGGATACTTTTGAAAATATTTTTACAATATCGATGTTGAATGCATCAAGTGGGAGACAGCACCATGAAGAAAATTACACTGCTGGCCACCGAAAATGCAACACCAAGAAAGACAAAAGATAGCACAACAAAATTTATTTTGTCGATAATATGTTGACCAAGTATCAAATGATTAAATTTATAGTCTTCTGTGAAGTGTGGTTCCTGCCAGAATCAGTAGCTAGAGTAGCCGCCATTGTTGGAGATCCCCGCTGCTACACGCCTCGGCATTGATTCAAAAAGTCTTTGGATGTGTTCTAGGGGTACAGCAGACCAAGCAGCTTCCACACGTTGCCAAAGTTGATCTGGTGTGGCAGCTGGGGGTGTAATCTGGGTCAATCGTTGAGCAACCATGGACCACATGTTTTCTATCGCGAAAGATCCGGAGAGCGAGCCGGCCAGGGAACCAATTCAATCTGGTAATTGACGAAGAACCTTTGGACAATGCGTCCCACGTGCGGTCGCGCATTATCCTGTGTAAATATGGCTGAGGCCAAGCCCTGAAGGTAAGGAAGGACAACTGGCTCCAACACCTCGGAGATGTAGCACTGGCTGTTTAAAATACCAGCAATGCGTACTAAAGGAGTGCGAGAGTGATATCCAATAGCACCCCATACCATAACACCCGGTGCAGGACCAGTGTGGCGGTGCATAACGTAGCTGTTCAGCATACTCTCTCCACGGTGTCTCCAGACTCGAATCCGACCATCGTGGTGTTGAAGACAGATGCGTGACTCGTCAGTAAAGACAACTTCATTCCATTCTGCCACCCACATCCTTCTTCCATCGCACCATTGGCGGCGGAGACGTCTGTGGTTCTGCGTCAAGGGTAGACCAAGCAATTGACGTCTTACGGACAGACCACTCTGCTGTAAACGGCGTCGAATGGTACGCGCAGACACTGAATGATGCGTTACAGACTCAATGTGCTGTGCTATGGTTTGTGATGTGACTGAGCGATCCGTCACTGCCATTCGTACAATTTGCCTGTCCTCACGTGAAGTGGTGCACTGAGGTGGATGCGATCGCCCACGTCGGTCCGTCGTGCCTTCCTGCATCCAACGGTCCCATATCCACATTACAGTTGTTTGGTTTCGTCCAACACGACTACCGATTTTTCCTGAAAGATAATCCACAATCTCGGTAGGCCACTATCCGTCCTCTATCGAACTCGGATACTTGATCAAAAGCTGATCGCTGTTTTCTACGAGACATAATTGATCGTTTTTTGAAAAAACCACAAGAAAACACAATTGCCGAACTTGAAATCGTCGAAATCTCCAAGCCTTAAATAGCACTTTTAGGTGGCTCCACATGCGTGCGTGATGTGTGTCTGCGCTGAAATTCAAATCATTTGCATACCTCACCTCCGCTAATGCATGTTGTAAATTTCATGTTATTTGCGTGCTTCCTTCAGGGTGTTGCATTTACGGTGGCCAGCAGTGTAAATACAATAAAAGATATTTATTGTACGTAAACAGTATGGCATAAAGATAAAACGATTAAATATACAAGCAGTTCCGGGGTTTTCAGGGGTGATTAAAAACGATTAACTGAATCAATTTTTACTATCTTTTAAAAGAAAATAAAAATATAGGATGCAAACAATTTCAAATAATTAAATATGCAAGCAGTTTGGGAGTTTACAGGGGTGAGAAATTAGTAAAAACAGCTGCCACCTCTACCAGCTAAAACGGCCCTACCTTATGGAGGCGAACTGTTCTAGGATGACAGAAACAGGCAACTCATTCCATGCTGCTTCAAGTCTATGCCACACTTCATCAACTGTATTAGTTGGAGATGAATGGCGTACCAGTCTCTTAGCAACCCATATTCAGATGTTTCCAATGGGTGACAGATTTGTAAACCATGCAGGCCAAGGTAACAATCGAATACCCTGTGTATCAAGGAAGATCAGAACATGGCGTGCAACATGTTATCTTGCACTATCTTGTTGAAAGATGGCGTTTGGCAGTCCTCAATGATAGAGCACAACCACTGGACGTAAGACGACAGTAAAATACCAATCTGCGTTCATATTACCATTGATCCGAACTAGAGATGAGCGTATCATCTACCCAATGGCTGTCCAAGCCATTACATTAGGTGTACGGTTTCTATGCCGATATTGAATGCAAGCAGGTGAAGAGCTGTCTTCTCGCAACCACCAGAGACGTACGTGGTCATCAGAACACTAAACACAGCACCGAGACTCGTCTGAAAAGACGACATTGTGCCACTCCCGTGTTCAACTTCGTCATTCTGCGCACTAGAGTCTCCATCTCTTGCTATGCTGCATTGTCAAAGGAAGCCGCAGTAATGGTCTCCGTTCCGACAGACCACGTTGCTGCAAACGTCGTCTCACAGTATGAACGGATACTGAGCATCCTGCAAACATGCCCATTTCTTGACTAATGGTCCATGATGTGGCTCGACGGTTTTGTAGTCCTCACGTTACATATGTCCTCTCGGATGTTAGTCATGGGAGGATGTGGAGATCCAGCATGCTGTTCATTATGACCCTCAGAAACCCATTGATTCCATGTTCGATTGGATTTCGACCAGTGCGAAGGGTAATTTCGTGGAACGATAATCCACACTCTCGATGGGCAACAATCCTGCCTCTATCAAATTCTGACACTTGCTGTGGTAAGAATTTCTTTTTCTTCTTCTTTGAGGCATAAAACGATATTCTGAGCAAACTCTGACCTTACAAAACGTTTTCCGAATGAGAAATCCTCTACACAAGTCTCTCACAATCCTCTACTACTCTTTCTTTTTATGCAATGCTTCAAATGTCGTTTGTCTCTCCTGCGTCGTTAAAATCTGCTAAAACACTAATAATTTACATATCCCAACTTCTTCCTTTAATGTGATTTTTACGTTCGTCAGATCCTTTCTTCCTAATGTTGCAATTTTTATGGTCCTAGCAGTGTCGATACAGCAACTGATGGATTTGTCAAAGAGAAATCAAGATAGAGTTATACAGCAAAATTGTAAGATCTTTAGTAAGGTTTTTAATTTTTTAAAGTGCAATTAAGATTTTTCTTGAGCCGTTTAGTTTTATTATTAGATACATATTTTATTTTGAGTATTTAAGTTCAGCTAATTTTTTTCACTATTTTAGTTTTTAGACTCTTAAGTTCATGGGCCTCAAACCATTAACCGCCAAGGGCCTCCAGCTAGCTTAATCCGCCTTTGCTTACATTTGGAAATAATCTTAACTCCTATCTCCAATAATATCGACTTCTAGTCGATTAGAAAGCCTTCGTGTTGCTGAACAGTGCGACGTTAATATTCACTCACTCACTCGAGTCGATTAGAATCTAATTTCAATATCTTACTGACTGAACTATCAGTTATCAATTTAAAATATTAATTAATTAATCGACGAGTTACTCTCGCCTAACTTTCAATTACTTTACGTTATAATCTCAAACTTTTATCATCTAACTCCTAACCTCTCTCTCTTCGAACCTAAAAGTTAATGCTTAAATATACGACATGATTTACATATATCGCATCTTCTTCTTCAGGAGAAAGTTTCAGTTGAATAATATTTAAATTAATAGAATTCCCCCAACAGGATTAGTGAAAGGTACGCAAATAGACCCGTTACAGTAGGAAAAACTCGTTCAATCGCGGTACATTAGAGAATTCCTGGTAAGAACAGTGCGTATTCCACAAATTTTAGTGCATTATCTATGGAACATGGTTTGATTCGAAATGATGAAATATTTCTAACCATTTTTTCTCGTTTCCTTGTCAATATATTTTTAATAGTAATACTCCTTTAAAATAGTTATTTTTGGAAATATTACAATAAAGGAAATTATGAGTAATATGTACGAATGATTTTTGCTCACCATTCCAATTTAATTCTTAACGTACCATCCACTTTTCTGAATAATCTCTATGCAGTTATACTGTAGAACAGGGGTCGGCAACCTATGGCACGCGGTGCACTTTCCAGTGGCACGCCACCACTCTACAAAATTATAAGATATATATATATATATAAAGCTACATATATATATATCGTTCTGTCTCTCCTTTCATCCCCTCGTAAATTTTTATATAAAGGTTATTTTTCACTTTCCATTCTCTGCCATAAAACGATTCTGCTGAATCAGCTTGCTTGTAGTTTGTGTGCTTTATGTTAAAGAAAATATCTTCTGTTTAAATGTGACTTAAAATTAGCATTAAATATTCAACACAAATAAAAATTATTGAGCAATACTTGCAAAATTAAGAATCATTCATTACGGCTCTGTGAATAAAAAAGTAAGTAGTTTGTCTTTTACCCACCAAAAGTTTGAGCATCGACGGAAAAAGAAAAAAAAATGTCTTAGGTATAAATCAAAATTCTGCTTAACAGACCTTTTCCATCGGAAATATATTAAACAAAAATAGTTATTCTATCAACATATTTAATTTGAATTGGAAATAAATTCGGTGGAAAAAAAAAATGCTGTGGGTTAATTAGGCAAGTGAATCAGACTTCATAACAAAAGTCCTTTTTAACTAAATATTACGAGCAAATGTAATTTTTTGAGTGTTGTGCCAAAGAAGTCATAATTATTTTATGTTTTACTTTTGGAGTGAATTAAGCTAATAGGAATAGATATTAGAGTACATTTTTTCATGTTTTCTATTAGTCACGCCGATATACGAATACTGAGTATGAATTCAGTCGAAAGTTAAATATAGTTTGATGCACGACGTGATTTTTTGGTTACTTTTAACTTTGTCGCGTTGTGTTAGTTTTATTGTGAAAATTTGTACATTGTTTGTTTCATTATTGTGACAGTTAATAGTTACATATTGGATCAAATGGTGACTAAAAAAAAGAAAGCTTGATGTTCGCGATTTCCAAGATTCTTGGACTAAAGAATTTGGATTCATACAACAAAAAGATCGCGCTGTATGTGTGCTATATCGCGAAAGTGTTGTATGTCGTACGTCAAGTATACAAAGACATTTTCAAACTAAACACCAGACCACATTTAAGGATTCTGATGAGAAATGTGAAGTTTTAGAAAGAGCTGTTTCTGGATATAAAAAGGAAATTACATTTTTGTTTCAAACAATTGGAGTCAAACCAAAAGTGACAGAATGTAGTTTCGTCATTGCTCATTGTTTAGCAGCCAAAGGAAAACCTTTTACAGATGGCGAACATATAAAGGATACACTTTTAAAAAGTGCTGAAATATTCTTAAGCGATTTACCTAACTTGCAAACAATATTATCCCGAATTCAAGAAATACCTGCTTCTGCGCGAACTGTTGAAAGAAGAATAACATAAATGGCAGAAAATATAACTGCGAAACAAAATTCAGGTTGACAAGAAACTGTTGCATTTAGCATTGTTCTTGATGAAAGTAAAGACGTGAATGATGTTGCACGCCTTGCAGTAATGGCACGATATTGTGATAAAAATCGAATTTATGAAGAATTATGCAGTATGTGTGTCTGTGTGTGGTACAACTAAACGGCAGGATATTCTTTTTTCATTTATAAATCATTTTGAAAGAAAAAAATATTAATATAAATAGAATATTTTGTGTAACTACTGAGGCGCTCCTGCAATGGTTGGCAAGGAAAGGGGATTTGTCAAACTTCTTGAAAATCATATTGGACATAAAATATTGAACTTCCTTTGCATAATACATCAGGAAAGTTTAGTTTCCAAAATTTCGTCTTAGCACTTAATTTCTGTAATGAATACTGTTGTTAAAATAGTTAATTTTATAGTGTCTCGATCTTCATTAGTACACAGGCAATTTAAATTTCTTTTAGAAGAAATGGAAAGTGAATATGGGGATCTTCCCTTGTACAGTCATGTCCGTTGGCTTAGTCGTGGTAATGTCTTGAATTAGTTTTTGTCATGCATGGAGCACTTTAAATTTTTTCTTAATGAGAAGGGAGAACATTTTCCCGAATTAGACAAGGAATGGTTATGTAAATTGATGTTTCTGACAGATATAACTAAACATCTTAATGAACTAAACTTAGGATTGCAAGGAAAAAAATCAAACAGTACTTGAACTCTTTGAATATTGGAAGGGCTTTGCTACAAAATTAAATCTATTTTCCCGTGATATTTTAACACTAGTACCTACAAATACATATTTCCCAGATGTTAAAGCGCTTGCAAATACATCAACCGTAGACAAAGATGAACTTCAAACTTACGTTGAAGCACTTAAGGAGGAGTTTTCTATGAGATGCAAAGACTTTGAAGCTTGTATGCCTATATTTTCTTTTCTAATCAAACCTGATTTAATAGACCCTTTAATAATCCCGTTCGATTTGTCAATTTTTGAGTGGATGGAAACTGATAATTTTGAAATGGAACTTATTGAATTAACATCTTCAGATTTATGGAAAACAAAATTTAAGGAGTTACGGAAAAATTTGGAAGATAACTCTAGCAGTAAATCGACAGCTATTTTAAATTGCTGGATGTCATTGCCAGAAAGATTTAATTGTTTGAAAAAAATAGCATGTGTGCCCTTCTTTCCGCTTTGGGTTCCACATATCTATGTGAACGAATTTTTTCTCATATGAAATATATTTTGAGTCCACTAAGAAATTGTTTAACTGCTGAACATTCTGAATCCAGTGTCAAATAGAAAGTAACGAACTATACCCCTGATATATTGCGACATTAAGTAGAGCTCTGCAGGAACAAGGTTCGCATTGAAATTTTTTTTCATTTAACTTTGCTGCATGAACACTTATACTTTATGTTGTTTGTTTCTTGTTTCATAAATATTTTTAAGAATGCATAATATATATACAATTTTAATTTTTGATTTATATTGAAGAACAGTCATACTTTAAGTTTTCTCCCTTAAAAATTCTAAAAAGATACATATTTATGTGCAAATTAAATATTTGTATTTGAATTGAAGTAATAGTTGTATTTTATGTTTATTTTTATGTCAATAAATATCTTAAAATGATGCATAATTAACATATAATTAAATTAGTATTTTTGACCTCTATTTTTCCTAATTCTGCATGTATTGTCGTGGGAATCAAATTGTTTCAAATATTTGCTGTTGCTTGGCACGCTGTAACATGTTGGTAGGTTGGTTTGGCAAGCCACAGCTGAAAGGTTTCCGACCCCTGCTGTAGAACGTTTTAACGTGTTTCAGAATATCCAAGATTTATTGCAGCTTGTTCTTCGATGTGTATCGTCTGAGAGACAGTTACAAAATGTTATCGTCGTTGACAATGACAAAAAATACCATTGTTCATTAAATTCAAATAATGGTGGTCGAATTCTAACAATGGATCAACAATGCGAAATTTCATGAGCAGTTCTCGATAATCAACTCTCAAAAATTATTTGTTATTATAAAAGTTAAACATTATAAAATTAGAGAAAAAATAATAGAAAATTCGTATCCTGGCAAAAGAGCAAAAAGGCAAAAACAAAACAAAACATATAATCCCTTTTCATTAACCCGCAGTTCCCTATCTTGTCGTGCTTTTTATCCAAAAATCGGGCCTTACTTAAACGCCTCGGGATCAATGGCGTAGTTACCAATGGGCTAGGTGGTTCTGTGCACTGGGGCCCTCAAGCGTAGGAGGCCCCTCAGACACTGACCACCAAGCAAGCCGAATTTGCCACAATTTCTCTCAAATTTAAGATATAATTATAAAAGGTTGCAACTTAACTATGATAATGTTGAAAGCTTTTTTTTTTTTTTTTTTGAATATTTGTAGGGAATTCCTTTAAATTCTTTTCGTTGTTTGTTCAATGTTGCGAACTTTACTTATTGAAAAGTTTATGCTATTTTCAAAAAAAATGTCATTTTTCTATAAAGTATTTCTTGAAAGTTAACTTCAAGTTCAATGAAAAATCTTACCACACTTGTTATTAGACTAGCTGTATGGCCCGGCGTTGCACGGGCTTTTACCTAGTGTATAACTTAATCCCTATGTTAATTTCCTTCTTTGCAATCTTCTCGTATCTGCAATACACTGATGTAATTTTGTCCCCCCCCCCTCCTCTACTCTTTTTCAGAGGTGTTTTTTTTTAAAAAAAATTATGGTAAAATGCATTGTATTTTTTTTGTTCATGCGTATTTTTTCCATCATCTGCCTATCTTGGTAGACCATTTTATATGTGGATTCCCCAATGGCGTTTTGTAGCGTAGCATTACGTTTCTGCTTCCTTTCAACGTCAAGAAGTAGTCGAGCTCACACGAATTTAATAGGATAAATTATAAAACTAAAATTATGGATTAAAAAAAAGAAACCTAGGGGTGCATTTAAGCGCAAATAATGCCAAGAAAGAGAAGTTAGTGAATAAAATTTGTAGCTTTGTATATTTAAAATAAACAAAACTTTTTACTTGATAAAATCCTACCAAGGCTCTCATTTTTTTTTTTAGCACCAGGGCATTTAAACATCACTGCTCGGGATGTGGGACAAATTGTTAAAAAGTGGGACGTCCCGCCAAAAACGAGACGCCTGGATATTTTAGTCTCAATGGGGGAGATGAACCCCCAACCCAACCCTTTTACACACCTTTGTCAGTAAAATGAGTTCTTCCACACAGGACTGCTTTTTCTGCATAACTAATCCTTTCTTGGAATTCTTTTTCCCCAACCAGTTAATCTTTGTCAGAGCCGGCCATCTGAGGGGTGCAGTGACTGAGGGATCTCGTGACCCTATCAAGAACTAAAATAATGTTGCGGCGCCGTTTCTAGCAGAACATATTGTAAATAATTTTTTATGATATTGCAACGTTTATATTGCTTATTTTCTGGATCTACAAAAAGATGAGAAATTCTACAAAAGCATTTAAACCATGGGTTTCGAAACTATGACCGTTTGAGGGCCACATTGCAATAAAAAAAAATTTCTGGGCCGCACATACAATATTTTTTTAACGAATTGTGAATTCAAAGTTAACTCTATGTAGTTTTATTCAAATAAATTGACTTCTTTTTATTCTAATTTTTTTAAAAATTTGAATTAGATATGTACAGGTACATATTTGTTTAAAATTTATAAAAGTCTCGTTTCATTTATAGTTTGGATTTCATGAAGATGGAAATAATTTTAATTAATGAGATAGATGAATTTGCTTTTGTTGAACAACTATATCGCGCGTGATATCGGGTTCAATAGATGAAGTTGCAATTTTTAATGCATTTTTAAGAAGGTTGTCAGTGATCTTTGCCCTATTTTTCTTTCTTGTACGTTTCATTCTTGAAAATAATCGTTCACAAATATAGGTATTGCCCAAACCTAAAGACTTTAATGAAGCATGATTGTGAAAATAAGGATATTTATCGCGGGTAGGTAATCTTTATAAAACTCCTGTAAAGAAACATTTCCAAATTTTTCTTTCATTTGAATGTCACTTTGCAGTTCAAGGCATTCCATTTGAAGGTATTGAAAGTAAAAATTCGTCATCGAGGGGATACACACATAATTCGAAGCGTAAATTCTCATGACATACTAAGATATGTCTTTATTTAAAATTTTATTTCAAAATAACTGTCAACGAATCGATTACATATAAAAAATATTGAAAACATTTTTTTTTAAAAATAAAAATGAATAAATTTAATTATTTTCATAATTAGCGTTTGAGCCGCATTTCAAAGACTTTTGGGCCGCACTTTAGACGAGCTTGATTTAAATATTAATTTCAAGTCATTATGTGATACGCGTTAGGAAACCATAATAGATTTTGTTAAGTAATCTATGCAAATTTTGAACAAATTGTAATAACTGAGAAGAATTTATTGATGAAAAAACGATATATATAATACAGCGATATCCAATGCTAAAAGCCTATTGGATTTAATTCAAGAAACGCCATTTATTTTACGTTTATTAGCGCGTGTTTTGCAATATTGTCCATAACTAACACTACCATAAACTGTTTCAAGCAAAAACAGCCGTCTTTTAATTTGGTCAACAAAATTAAAACTAAAATCCTAAATTTAACACATTTTTAGATGGAGCAAAAGTACTAACTAGCAGGTATTGAATATTTCAGAACAATTTTCCTAAAAATAAAAATATAGAAAAATATTATATTCTGAAATAAAGTTCTCTATATTTACTCGTGGTTGGCTTTAGCCTATTATTAATAATTATATATGCTTCTCATTTAAAAATGCGAAAAGGCAAGGAGAGAGGAATTTCGGTACCACTGAAAATAATACTCCTATTTCTTGATAGATTATATAGTCAGTATTATCGAAATATTTGTTACTCAATTTAAATGAAGTTGGTAGATGTTTTGTTGAATATATTGATTGAGGAGAGAAATGAAAGAAAAGTATGGTGTACATGCCATTTTTTGACATGGCAATAATTTGTGAGAATAATTTTAAATTATGCTCTGTTTCAATAAAGATTATTAAACTGTAAGAGGCCTTGGTTTAACTTGCATCATTTAGTATTTAAGGTAACTGGGACGTGACAATGCTTATAATTTTGCAATTTTTATTTTGCTTTTAAAAAAATTGAAGGCACTTTGCTGCATCCGTAGATGCATTATTTATGAGAATTAGATAAATAGAACGCTAGAAAATTGAACTTTGAAATTGTAAACAAATGTGGTATAACTATGATAGAGGTACACTTTCTTCAAAATTCGTTTTTTATATAATATGTATTGTAAAATACTAATTTTTCTATACGAATAATGTAGTTTTTCTGTATTATATGTTCAAATTTAATGAAAATTCTACATTTTTTTTGTGCAAAAATTAAGGAAAATTTAAATGATTATTTTAAAAGAAAATTTTTCTTTTTAAAATGTTGATTGTGTCTAGTTTGCAGTGTAGTTCATAAATTATAAATCAAGTGAATACAGTACAAAGTAGATCTTGAAGATTATCTGAAATTAATTACATAGTTTGTAAAATAGACATTTCGTTTTTCCTAAATGCTTATTTTTAACATTTGAATACTCATGAATAACTATAAACATTTATAACTGTTGTTCTTACTTTAAAATAAATAAATATTCATATGTATGAGTACAAAAACAGTTTTTGTTTTAAAATTTAAAAACAGAATTCCACTTAAACTAGATATCAAATTAACTCTTTAAATTCATTAGAGACATTTTCTTTGTGTATTTTTATAGTAAAAATATGTGTAAGGAATTATGTAATATCTTGTAATGACGTCGTTCAAAGTGAAGTAGAAATACTAAAACTTATAGATATAAAACTTTGGTATTTAAAATGAAAGATGATGTGAATCGTTGATAACGCGTATTGATGAAGTGAGGAAAGAGAAATTAAAAAGACTTTTAAATAATCTAGAATTTTAAATTTAGAATTTAAAAACTGAAAAATGATGCAAAATAATTTAATTAATTATGGTATGACTTTATATTGTATTTAAAAATTTTATTTTACAAATCATACATGAAAATATCTTTATTTGCAATTTTCTCAAAATGCATTCTTTGGTGATTCCGGTACACTTTGCGCAAATTCTACTTTACCTATAGTGCTTATATTTTGCAAAATACAAAATTCACAAATTTTTTAATAAAGTGGTGAATTTTTTTTCAACTCAGCATTAACAAATTACAGATATAGTACAATCTTTGCATGCAATTTAAAGGAAATTTAAAAATAAATTTAAATTATAAATTTTTTATAAATTTTTAATAAATTATAAATTTATTTTTTTAAATTTAATTTTATTTATTTTATGGATAGTTGTGTTTGTGTGTATGTGTGCAAACACTCTGGAAAATTTCAAAACAATATATACAGTGGATTTTATGCAAAGTGTACCTAAAGATAAGAACATGCCTCGAAAATAAAAATAAAAATAGTTATTCATTATTTACTGATTATACAGATTTATTTGTAATTTAAAATGGAATTTTTTTTTTACATTAACAGGTACATAAATGTACAAATAATTCAACGTAAAAATTTTACTTCTATTGATTTAAATTTAAGTAAGTGAGAACCATTTAAATTAGGTGTAAAAAAATCATTTTTCCTTGTCGCAGACGTCCCAGTTACCTTAAAATAGTTTTTTTTTAAACAAAAAATTATTATCATGAATTGAGTTATAATCTCTTAAGATAGCCGACTACGTTCGGAACCCCGATTTCGTAAGCGAAAAAAAAAAAAAATGAACAGGTTTTTTAATGTTAAGTGTCATTTGAATTACAATATATACATATAAAATTGTTTTAAGAATATTTTTACAACAAAATACTATTTAAACGCAATTTTTTAACAAAAAATTGAAGACAAATGACATATTTTCAGAACATTTGTAATGGATACGCGACCTCTTACTAATACTCCTCTTGGGTGTTCTTTGGAGCCAGCACATTTTACCAATCTTCTCCTAAGAAAGAAACGTGATATGCAAATTAAGTTTATTATATATATATTTCTAGTTAGCGAGTTAAAGGAAGTTAGTGAATTAGAAATGAAGAGAATAGATAACAAAAAGTTTGAAAGTTAGAAGTTTAGTTAACCAGAGGTGACAAGAAAGATACAAGATGAAGATTACCATAAATGGTTTAAAAGTCCTTGTAAAAGATTATAGTCAGGAAGTTTTAAAATAAATTGAATTGACTAGAAGACTGCATAAGTTCAGGTACTGTCACCTTCATATTACGTTGATATTTAAAGTATTAAAGTCGTTAAGCGGACATTAAGTACCCATCTACTGTGTAAAGTAATATTAGGGAAGAACCTTTAAAATAAAGAGTTCGTTTAATGTATTCTCCCCAAACGCGACTCTCGTCTCTTCCCTCTGTTGCTTGACTAGATCATCCTATTTATAGTGCAAAATTGATTTGTGTTTGAGTCGATTAAAGTGATAAATAAAATAATTGGAGTTTATCATGTCGAATGATCCTTTACTTCCTTCCATACCTCTAGCTGGGCCACAGGGTAGAAGGGAAGTAGGCTCGTTTCACATTCTCCTTTTGTGTGGAAAATGTTTCGATAATAATACTCGTAATATTTTGCTTAAAAATAGCTAAGATTTCTCTACAGAGCTTGAACTGGGAGATATGAAAAATTTGCATTATTTTCAGTGTTACTTATTATAATTAAAATAATAACCGGTGTTTTTTTCTGCTTGTCTGTATGTTTCGTTAAAAAATGTATCTATACTTTGATGTATTAAAATAAGAATATATCAACTCCTAAATTATATACAGTTGGACACCGATTTAACGAGCCCCTATTTAAGGAATTTTTTGCTTTCTTCGATTAAGGGATCTCAGGGGTGTTAACCTCTTCTGGAGGGCTGAAAATATAAACAATATTCAAATACATATAACTCCTTTAAATTAAAATTGAATAATTCGAATCTTTTACACATTATTTATAAAGGAATGAGGCTTCAGAAAAGTGTATAAAATGTTTAAAAGATAATCATAATTTTAAAAATTATAAGCATATGAAAATAAGAAATTGTTTTATAAGAAATATTAATTAAGTTTTACTGCGCGCCTGCTATTTTCTAAAATAGTAGCCTTTGATGCATAAAACTTTATAGAATTATAAAATGTATCATACACTTTAAGCCCTAGTAAATTAAGAATAATATGTCTTTTGTATTTCAAAATATTTGAAAAATATATTAAAATTATTTTTTAAAAAATTTGAAAATATAACTTTTTTATTTTAAAAAAAAATATAATTTATTATTCTATTTGTTTAAATTTACTACGGTGTAATAAGGATACATTTAACTTTATAAATCAACTTATTGCTTCCAATTAAAGCTAATACTTCTGAAAATAGCTTGTGCGCAGTAAAACTTAATTAATATTTCCTATAAAAAAAATTCTTATTTTCATATGCTTATAATTTTTAAAATTATGATTATATTTTAAATATTTTACACTTTTCTGAAGCCTCATTCCCTTATAAATAATGTGTAAAAGATTCAAATTATTTAATTTTAATTTAAAAGAGTTATATGCATTTGAATATGTTATTGTTTATATTTTCAGCCCTCCAGAAAAAGTTAACACCCCTGAGACCCCTTTTAAAATGAAAGCAAAATCCCCTATTTAACGAATAATAAACCTCGAATTAACGAATTATTTCAACAGATGAAAAAAAAATGTTTTTATTAGTTTGTATCAGTAAAAATTTGTCCCCCTCCCCCCACCAAAATCGCATATATTTTTAGTCCAGTACAGAAAAAGACTTTTCTTGCAAGCAGCAAATTTCGACGGGAAAGGATGCAGACTATTATTAGACTTTTAGAGGTGCAGATGAGTCATGAGTGTGATCTATCGTGTGAGTCTTGAATTGGACAGGAAATTCCTTTCTTATATATCTCATCCCACTTCACAAAGCAGAGAATATTTTAAGATTTTAACGATAATGTTACATTTGTGATGCCAGATTTCCTATTTGTGCTATTGAAATTCAAGAAATTGTTGATTTGTCAGAGCCAATGAATAGCGATTCTGATGCAGAAATTGATGTTGAAACTCTCATCAAAACTGTTGCATTTTCCAATGCTTTACATTGCTTGGAAACTGTGAAAACATACCTTACGATGTAAAGGATGCAGTATTTTCTTCTCTGCATGAAGTCGAAAAGAGAACTCGTTTGAGAGTCAGGAATCCAAAAGATTTCCGAACATCTGTCAATCAGTATTTTAAAATTTTCAATTAACTGGCGAGATATTCACTAACAGGGACGTCTTAAGACTTCTTGAGGCCCTGGGCTCTTACACAACTACATGCCCTCTCCAATGATCTTAAAAGAAGGCAGTACACAGCATACGTTGTCAAATACTCGTACAAACAATCACTCGAAACAAATAAATGTGCATGACTTACAATCACACAAACCGACTCGACCGACTAATGCCTTTTGGTTGCATGAGTAATGATGGTTTGTGGTGGCAGGACAAGACCTTGTGACGGGTCTATTAGCGATATTTTTCTTATTAATCCTCTTGGGGAAACTTTGGGGCTAGCATTCACATTAATTCACAGCCTTTCAAGAAGAACACGAGATATATGTCTATTAGTTTGACTATATAAAGTCTAGGTCATAGGTTCCCAAACTTTTTTGTCTCGTAGACCCCTTACCATGATTTTCGGTTTTGTGTAGACCCTTACTTACCTAATATTAAATTCTTGCAAATTTATCAATTTAAATGTTTTTTGACAGCTGGTATAGCAGTACTTACTTTTAAAGTTTTATGTTTCTAACTGGAGTTAATTAGTGTTTAAAACTTAAGAAACCCATGTGAGTTAGTTAATTAAATATTAATTTAATATAAAAATTAATTGTTACATAAAATAACTGAGCAACAAGCAAATGTTTTTAATGGGTGGGATGAATCTGGTGCTTCACAATAACACATTTTTAACATTTGGCATCGATCTTTTCAGGTTTAACCAATCTCCTCGGTTAGTAGGATCCAATCTTTTGGGGGGGGGGGATTGGAAACCATGCTGAAACTCCTCCTCTCTAGGAAAAGCAATTAAAAACTTTCTTAAGATATTCGAAAAAATAACAGGTATATCTTTTTAAAGCCAAAATTACTGGCATTCGTTTCTAACTTCACTTTACTTCGTTAGGGTTATTAAAATAAGTTCCTTTTGTGTGTAATCAGACTTTTTTTTTCTTTTTGCTTTTTTTTTAATGTAACACATGAATTCATTACTTACTGTGATGTTACCATGGTCAAAACATTCTCAAACCTAGTTTCAAAATATGAGTAAAAGGCATTTAAATGTTGAACATAGGTTAAAACGTCATTTTTCTGGCAGATTGTGACAAATTGAGAAACTGTTAAAATTCACGACGCCCAGTTTTATACTCCTTCAGCTTGATTCTGGCTAGAAACACTGAAATGATGGACCTTTTTTAATAAAATGTATGCTGTCGCCTTGTAATTGCAAATTAACCCCAGTAAATTTAGTAAATAAAGCTGTTAAATAGGTAAATATGGTTTACACTTTATTAGATTTTCTATTAAATTTAAAGTCACAATCTGGTTTAGGCTATCGTAGACCCCCATTTTCACCTCATGGACCCCCAAATTATTTTTTCACTGCCGTGGACCCCTTGCAGGTCGTCATAGACCCCTGGGGATCCATATAGACCACTTTGGGAATCACTAGTCTAGGTTTTGTAGATGTAAGGGAGAAGGAGCCGTGAAGCTGTTAAGTAAGTGTGAATTTTGAAGTATTTCATTCACAAACCTAGCGTGCGTTAAGGAAGTAATTGCTGAGATTAAATTATTAGATTGAAGATTTAAGATAGTAGAATTAGAATTAGCTATCGGTTCATCGGTGCTTGTTCTCCTTATCTATTTCTCGTAGTCGGGTTTATTTAGAGTTGGGTATTAGGAATGCACAACACTTTAGATATCACTCCTAGGCTTCCTCTTATAATATTTGGATAATGTAGTAGCTATTCTGCATGCCGAAATATATAAAAATGGGAATATGTAAGTTCCGTTCATAATTTTAAATTTAATGCTTAATTTATTATTTAATTTTATACAATTATCACTTTACATATGTTAATATCTTTATATCGATATATTTTATAAGGTATACACTTGCCTCCGAAAGTCTGCGTACACAGGCAATAATCTTACATGTGTATGCTATAAATAGTATTAAAATTTCGCTTCAGAAAGTCAACAAACCTGTGAGGGATTCTTCAAAATTCCCTTATTCAAACAACAGTAACAAAATTCATCTTAACATGAAAAAACAAGAATGATTCCCAAATAATCACCAACCACCCCAGCAAAGTCTGCATACACTTACAAAATAGAGCTTTTAAAGTTTTTAGTTAAAGTAAATAAGAGATTCAAGTTAAAGTAAATAAAAAGGTTTTGTAAAATAATTGCACTAAATCGTGTTTCTAAGTAATTATACGCTTCTTTAACGATTTACCTAGGATTTGAGATTTGAAAGCTTGCGGGATTCTATGGCAATTGACAGAAAAGAGATCGATATATTATTGAAAGAAAAATCATCATAGATTTTCTGAAAAGGGAGAAATTTTTAAAGGAGTCACTGAAACCGCTAATAAGAGACATTCATTGATTCAAAAAGTGTCCACAAACTACATTTCAACTAAAGTTTTAACGTCCAAGATCCGGACGCCCTTATGCAGTGTCACCTTGAGAATCTTGCTTTGTAATACGCTCTATAAAAATAAATCCAAGACTATAAGCTTCACAAATAGCTAAAAGGGTTGCTGAGATATTGTAAAAAAGTGTAACTTTAACTACAATTCGAAGAGAACTGAAAAAGGACGATTATCACGGCTGAATTGCACTCAAGAAGCCATTCATCTCTCGAGTAAACAGAGCTAAAAAAAAAAAAAAAATGACATTTGCCAAAAAAAAAAAACACCTAATGAACAAATAACTACTTGGAAAATGCAATATAGTCAACTGAAAGTTATTTTTGTATTTTTGGCATCAAAAAGGACAAAAATATTCTTGAAAAAAATTCCTGCACAGATCTTAAGAAAGATAATCTTTTTTCGACTATCTAACATGGAGGTGGAGGTATAATGTTTGGGGATTTATAGGAAGCCTTTGGGTTGGTAATCTGGAATTTATTGAATCAACAATCTACAAAATTGATTACTTGAACTTATTGAAGTAAAAAGTCTGGGCAAATGCCGAGAAACTTGAGATGATTTTTACTTTCAGCAGGACAAAGGTACCACACACACACAAGCAAATGGCTTACAATGCTGTTCTACCATGCCCCAAACCAATTCCGTAAGCCCTCCGTCCTCAGATTAAAACACAATACAACAATTGTGGTATTTACTCGAGTGAATAATCAGGGAGAACGTAATGACATCCAAGTAAATGCTCAAATCTGTCATAGTAGAAGAATGGAACAAAATAACCACGGATGAGACAACTAAGCAAGTTGAATCCCTGCTAAATACATCGAGAGAGTTATAGAAAGAATGAAATAGCTAAAAAAGTTTTAATTTTTAATTAGAGTCCATTATTGCAAAGGTTTTTTTCCAACGTACGCAGACTTTTGATGCACACGATTTGTGTCGATCTCAAGTTATAAATATTTGTATTATTTTATGCAATAATCAGGTGATTGCTGCTTATACTATTTGAATGTACGATGTTAGAGGCATCAATAAAAAATAGTATTGACTCAGAAAGACTTCATTTAATTAGCGATCTTTGCATGAATATGAAAGATGATCGCCTGTACGCAGACTTTCGGAGGCAAGTGTATATCGATACATCTGAAAATAAACTACATACAGAGTCGGTCAAAAAAGTATTGGGTTCATAGATTCACTAGATTCATCACAACCAGTTCATAGATTTTTATTGCAATATTTTACTTAAACATACAAATGTAACAAAAAAAAGAGGTAAATGTTATTTTGGTAAATACAAATAATAGTAATTTGAACAAAACTCGTACATTAATGCAATTATGGTTAAAATTGAAAATAAAAGAAATCGAGTTAAAAAATGTGCTCAAAAAAGTATTGGGACACTTCCCAATAAATTTTTAAAAAAAGACAATTCAAACTTAGAAATTAATATCTTGTTGGGCAGCCCTTGCTTTTTATGACCTCTCGAAGTCAATTTAGCATGGATTGGATTATTTTTTTGCAAAACGATCTATCGATTTTGGTCCACTCTTCGACCAAATATTTCCTTAAATCCTGCTTGTTAGAATTTTGGTAGTCATATAGTTTTTGCTACAAATAATCCCACTCATGTTCAATGGGATTAAGGTCTGTACTTTGTGCAGGAGTCTTAATAGGACTCGGACAGTGGTAGAGGACCCATTACCTGCAGATATCTGCAGTATGTTTCGGGTCATTATCTTGGTACAGTTTAAAATGCCCTGAGATTCCCAGCTTGCTCGCACTTAGCTTTAAATTTCGCTTGAAAATGTCAAGATAGGCATATTTATTCATTATACCATCAATAAAATCCCGACACCAGAGCTTGCCATGCAGCCCCAGGCAATTTGATTACCCCCCCCCCCCCATATTTGACAGCAGGCCGTAAATTTTTGACATGCATTGTTAGTAGTTGATTTCCACCAAACTTTTTGCTTGCCATCCGATCCGAAAATATTATATTTGCTTTCATCAACAAAAATTACGTTTTCCCAATATTCTATTGGCTGCCTTACATGCATTTTAGCATTACCTAGCTTGTGTATTGGCTTTGCTGATGTAGGGCTTTCTTTGAGGTACTCTACCCTGATACTTATTTTTTCTAAAAACATTACTGACAGTTTCAAGATTTACTGATTTTTCCAACCTACTTTCACATTACAAAGTCATTTTTACAGCACTAGTTCTTGGATTAATGTGTACTTGTCTCACACACACACACAATCCACCTCTCTTCACGTTCATTAAATATCCTTGGACGCCCTGATCTTTGCTTATTTTCTTAAACCTGTCAATGATGTTAAAAACAGTAGACTTACTCAATTTCAAGATTTTTCCTTTACAGCGAACAGATTTCCCCTCATTCCAATGACTTATTACGAGATTTCCGACACCAACCGATATATCTTTGTTTCTCGCCATTTTTTCTATAAATAATCTTGTCTATTGAAACGTTTTATATGTTTAAACTTCTAGTCTAAAAAAATGGTGTGAAATTAAATTCTATTGATGCGCTGTATATTTGGTAAATTTCTGATTTCAAAATTGTCCTAATGCTTTTTCAATTCCTACTGTTAGCTTACACTCTCTCTATATTTATCTTGTTCAAATTTTCAATCATTAATGAAATGCGTTTTATTCAATTCCTACTCTATTAGCTCACACTCCCTCTATATTTATCATGTCCAAATTTTCAATCATTAGTAAAATGCATTTTAAAGCACTCAATTGAGCTGAAATATAAAAAAACACGCTAATTTTGGATGACAATACAATAGTTTAATTATAATTAATAAAAATTAATTGATTAAAACTAATTATTCAAAAAATTACAAATACAGCAACGTTGGCATCATTTTGGCGAGTTAGCGACCATTTTGGCGACTTGTGTCAAAAGGTTTTTTTTCTCACATTTTAAGGCGTTCAATTTTTCTGAAATTTTCTATACACTATTGTTTTGGGTAACAATATGATAATTTAATTACAATTAATTGAAATTAATTCGTTAAAGAATTACATTATTTTAGAATTAATTATTTATTGGTTTCATTTTTAGCGACTTGGGTCCAAAACTTTAAAAAAAAATTTCTCACGTTTCAAAGCATTCACTTGAACTGAAATTTTATATATACGATTGTTTTGGATAACAATACGATATTTTAATGATAGTTAATAAAAATGAATTACCACTTAATGTTGTGACTATGTCATATGTATATACATATTTATATTAATTGTAACTATTAAATAAAAAGTAATTAAAATAATTTTTTTTTGTTGATCTAAGTAGGAATTGACTTAATTTTTTTAAAAATATATTACTTGTTTGACTCCAGTGGGCCTTTGCATTATATTCGAAAAGCTAGATCACAAATTATAATTCTATAATACTAGTAAATTTTTCCTTACTTATTGCACAACAAATGTTAAAATATTTCCAAATTCATTTTGTTTTTGTTTTAATATGATAAATATACTTTTATAAATAGCTTTACAGTATGCATGCCAAGTGTCCCAATGCTTTTTTGAGTGACTGTAAATCTGATTTTCAACTGTGTGACTAGAAACTTACACAGAAAAATGTGGTTCTGTTTTAATATAAAAATGTTTTTAACTGTTCGACCCTTTTTGATAATTTAATAGATGGACACTATTATTCATTAATATATATTCATAATCGGTACTTATAATATTTTTTGTTTAGAAAATTAGAATTTGCTGTAATAAAAATAATTGGTTTTAATCACAAAATTGTGTTTCTCAAGACTGATTCAATCAGAATTCCGGGAAACTAGCGAAAATTAAGAATCACTATTATTGAAGTAGTTGACACGTGGTGAAGTTCCTCACGTGGTCCCGACATTGAATAATTCAAGACCATGTTACCCTGAGCCAGGTATGTCCAACTCATTTGATATCATCACATGAACTATTTTATATTAAGTTGAGGGCCGCATGTTTTCAATGTTCAAAAAATTAATAAGACAGGATTTTAGGATGATTATATTCTATATTTATAAAACTCTATGCATTATATATTATATATACATAATCATTTAGTATTCATTTTATTTTTAAACTATACATGTATATCATTTCATAAAAAATAAAAGTAAAAGTTATAACACGAAATAAAATTTAATAATACTTTTAGCAAATATTTGACATCGTTTTTGTGTCTCAAAGAAAGTCCTCAAAATTTGGTTGAACATATTGAGCTGGTGTAATTTTTAAAAAATGGTGATAAATGTTGATAATTTAATCTTGACTTTTCTGAATTGTTGTTATTTTTAATTAAAGAAAATGGTTGCTTGAATAAATAAGTGCTTCCGAACCTAGGCATTATAAGCAAAACAAATAATATTTTAAGAAATCGATCTTCAGATGAATATGTATAAAATAACTAGTTTCAACTTCCAAACATTTTTGCTTCAGCAAAGAATCACAATAAATTTCACAATTAATTCCATTTGTAAGTATTCATCAACAATTTCAGTAACAATAGGTAGAGGTGAAGTTAACAAACGAAATTGTGTGTGTGTTTAACTCAAAATTTTTAAAGTCAGAAAATATTCGATCGCATTTCATTTTTAACAATTCAATTTGGTGAGGATATTCTGTAAATTTTAATTTAAGTGATTTAAGCGATAGATTTTGAAGGCTTTCAAAGTGAGACAAGTTCTCTTCCTGCTCGTAAATTTTTTTTGTTTGGAAGCGTTAAAATTATCAAATAGCATTGCAACAAAAGGATTTTTGCCTTGAAGCATAAGTTACCTTTGTAACGTCGTGGCACCACATTGAAAATGTACGCTAAGCTAATTATTAAAGAATCTCTCGTTGTATTCTATCAGCCGTCTTTCCGGAGTCTCTTTGCTCCTTCCTTCGTCAGCAGGCCTCTCTCCGGGGTATCTCTTCTGGGAGTCTGGTGGAGTCTCTTCCTTCGTCCGCAGGGTTCAATTCCGGGAATCTCTCGTGGGAGTCTCTCACGAGTCTATCAGGAGTCTTCTAGCAGTTCATCAGGAGTCTTCTTTCGTCAGTAGGCTTCTCACTCGGAATCTGTCGTCGGAGTCTATCAGCAGTTCCTCCTCAGTCTTCCCTCTTTCTCTGAAGTCCACTCTTTTAAACTGTAGGGGAGGGTTCACTCCACGCCCCTCATCAATCCCCATTGGCCGACCCCAGGGTCCTGCACCCGGCACCAACGGTCCTGCACGTCATCCATTCGTGCAGAGATGACAAAAGTCCGGTCCCTCTCAAAGGTTCCCGGCGACAAGGGCCCGGCTGACATCTGGCACTTCAAACACCTCGCCGCCGCCTGCAGAGGCGCCAGCATTCAAGACGTACAATCACTGCCCATGAATAGAAACAATGCAGCAATGCCTAGTCCACTGTGTCCCCCAGACACACCGACGCCGACGGTCCAGCTGTCCGATACAACACAATGCAGCTAAAAACAAGTTCTCTCCAGCTGTGGAAATGTTTATGAATAGAGGCGCTTTCTCCATTGTGACGACGTCACACCTTGTAATATCAACTGAGAAAGCCACAGGTATACTTTACCCAATGTTCATCTTTTATTTCAGCACATTTCTAATTTTTGAAGTGAAAATTTCTTTAGCGGCGTTGGGCACTTTTGGGTAGGGTGAAATCTTATAGGTTCGCGTCACTGACATGCTCTGACTGGCGCACGCGCAGTGTGCTGTTCGCCTTAGACACTTTTTGGATGGGTGAAATTTTGTGCGTTCGCGTCACCGACATGCTTATATCAGTATATCAGTAGCTATACAGCTGACATATAGTGCTGTGTATGTCTTATAAGTGAATTTGAATGGATTTAGTGAAAAGTTCAATGTGTATATACTGTGCATTGCTCGTTGCGATTCCGAGAATGGGCAATACATATTAATGGTTGCCGTTTATATTTCGTCTGGAAAATCTATGAGACAGATACAACAATTTTTATTCGAAAATTTGATGATTTATACAAACGAAGGTTCTGAACTACTCGAAAAAAGATTTGGCGAAAAATATATATGATAATGTACCGATGATTTTAAGTGGAGACTTCAATATTAACTTTGCAGATGATAAAAATCTACCACTAATTGAATTTCTAAATGAAACATTTAATTTAAATATGTTCAATGATCAAAGATTCAGTACTACAAAATATAAAACGACGATCGATACTTAGATAAATTTGAATCAAACAATTTCCTTTCTTACTTTAGTTACCATAAGCCTATTGTATCTTTTTTAGAACAAAATGAAATAATTGAAAGTACAAAAAGTCTAAGTATTGTTGAAATTAATGATGACAATGACGCAGACAGTTAAAATAATGTTAAAAATCTAGTACATTGAAATTTAAGTAAATACAAATACTATTCCATAAATAATATGATTGTATATTAATTGTTATTTCAATTGAATTGTATTTATATTTTGTCATGATCTTGCACAGCCCGTAATATATTTGAATAATGAAAAACCATATAAACATGCATTTAGTTGTTGCTCGGAGTGTCAATACATGTGAAAACCAGATTGATGTTGATAATTTTAATTCAAACATTGTAAAATTTCAAATTTTAATACTAAGTTTTCACTTCTATCGACAGTCTCTATAACTGCCAATTTTTTTTTTTTTGTTTCCCAAGAAAATAGTGATTTTATCCAGTAATTAAAAAAAAAAAATCATTTTAAGACTGTGACTCGAAATCCATCGAACTTTCGTATAATATTGTTGAAGGATAAATTCACATTCTTTTTCTTCCAAAAATGAAGCAAATTGACGATGCTCAAGTCTACATGCTCGAATGTAGTTTACAATTTTACTGACAATTTTAAACATGTCCAATATCTAAGTGCTTGCACAAGAACTGTACCTGTTATGGAATAAAATAATAAAAATGTTTAAAATTATTATTACCACGCTGCTTGCTTGATTCTTTGAATTTTGCTACTCCCTTAATAATACTGGTCAGGGTTGGTACACCATCAATTGCAAGACAAACCAACTTTCCCAAGGATAACTTATACTTCCTCGAAAGCTCCTAAAAAATATGTATTATGTATAATAATGACTCGACTCGACTATAATTCTCGACTATTTCATCTCTGCTGGTTACAGGATTTCGATTTAAACTTACATTTTTAAATTTTTTATTTGAGCTGGACATTATACTGTAAATATTGGAATCTAAGCCACACCTAAATTTCTCAACAAATTTTTCTGATAAATGAAAAATAGTGTAAAATGGCTTATTGATATCAAATTTTACGAAATTAAAATAAATTTAAAATGAGAACTAATAAGAAGTGAATAATTTGCTATTTTATCAGTGTTATAAACGTTTAATTCCATGCATGAATTCATAATTGCTCTGATATCCCATCCAACAAATTTCTTTTCCTTCGATTCTAAGCCGCACCCGGCAGAATCGAAGTAGCATTAACATTATAAAAAAGGACCGCTTAGATTCGAGTAAATACGGTAATTCCACCGCTTTGAGTAAGCATCCACTAATAAATTCTTCAGTAAATGGTTTCGATCTATACTTGCGATTAAAAGTGATAATATGTAACTAGTTTTTACTGCAGTTGTGTATTGTCTTCAAAAATTTAGATGGCCGCGGTAGTCTACTGGTCAGTTCAGTGTCGTCCTCGTTACTTGACCATAGTTCAAAATGACGAGATCTGTTACCAAACGCCATTCAGTAGCTGAACAATGCGACATTAATGTTCACTCAACAAATTTAGTTAATACATTTTTTTTTTCGCTTTTGAAGAGTTGATTTTAATTTCGACAACTCGTCTCCACAAAATTTCCAAATTGGCTATAGTTTGTTTTCTGATTTGTGTTAAGTACCTTTTAAAATTTTTTTCTTTAGAAACTGAATTACAGTTTTTAAATATCAGGCATAATATTTTATTCTTGTTTTGGGAATAAAAATATTGCCGCGTTCCCACTTTTCTTGGAAATTACGATGTTAATCTTCAGTTTAACTTTTCTTACTCTGTTCTTGAAGCTTGTGATTATATTTTTATTAAATAATTTTTTAGTTTAATATAAATAAAAAACCGAAATCCATTTTCATTCACAAACAATTAAGTAGCCACCGCACTTTATCTTGGTTATATCTTGTTTTTTTTTTTTTTTTTTTTAAATTTTAAGAAATACATCTTCAAAACTTCCTCTGACCTCATGCTATTCGTCTCTCGCTGATTGGTTACTTCAAAGAAAAATAAAAGTCGCATACACGATGAATCGTTGTACGATCTGTAGCGAATAATATGCATAAATGCTTTCAAGAATAAAAAAAAAATTAATTTACTATAGCAAGATTAAATAAAAAAAAGTTTAATATAAAATATTAAAAATAATTTTCATTGAAAGGCATTTTTTCTAATTAAATAGGATTTTTTAAAAAAATATACAAGAACAAATAACAGGTTAATATGTTGTAAATTTTTTAAAAAAGTTTTCCAAAAAAATTTTTAAAATAAAAATGGAAACTTTAAAAATATATAATAAATTTAATGAATGAGAGTCTCACAAAATTAAGTAGTAGTACAGGCAAATCCTTATATTTGGCAATAGAATTATTTTCAAAAAAAAAAAAAAAAAAAAAAGCCAATTTACTTTTTAAGGTTGTTTGAAAAAATACAGTGTTAAGTATTAAAAATTTATTTAATAATATTTTTTTTTTGAGAATACCATTTTTACTTTCAACATTTTTGATAACAAGCGAAAAACTATTTTATCACAAAATGGTTTTTTTTTTAAAATAGTTTCTGACTGAAAATTATCTCTTGATGAAAATTTTTTCTCCTGATAGGAATGCATCTCTTTCTCCACCTACTTTCTCCTTCGCGTTTGGATTAATCGAAGAGGGGGGGGGGGAGTAGAGGGAATCCACAAATGAACTTTCAAATGAATGACAATGCAAATATGTTCTAAAAAAATTAAACTGTTATAAAAAAATAACCTCGTGTTATCAAAAAAAATTTTTTTTTCTGTGACACGTATTTAATTTAGGAAAAATAATTAATTTTAAGTCATTTGCTACTTATCCAGAAGTGAGGAAGCATTTTATATCACCCCAGAAAGTAAAATCCGGAAATAGGGGAGCAAAAAAAATCATCCATATCCGCTCCCAACCAAAAAATATTAAAACACACACAAAAAAAAAAACCAACGCTCCTCCCCTTTACAAGTGGTGGAACGCGCGATTCCAGACCACGTGACTATGTTTATTGTGTCGGTTACATCAACGCCAATCGCTCCTCCTTTACAATTCCCCACTTTCATTTACCTTCAGTCATCGGAGAAAATCATCACTAGATGAATCTTCCTTGTTGCTTATAATTATTACATAATGTCATCCTTATACCACGTATGGTTTGAAGCCTGTGTATACCTAGCTTTCACTCCAACACTAGTGACCCAATTTCGTTTGATGTAAGCGACTCGCTTTTAACCCAGTTTTCCGCGCTTGCTCACTAGTGTCGTATCGAAAGTGAAGTTGTTGCAGAGCGATATTCGGAAGGAAGAGCATAATATTAAGCCTTGCCCTTGACAAGCGGCTCGACCTGGAACTGCTTAAACTTTTGGTGAAGTTCGAACAAGGTTGGCGGGATCATCGGGTGTGTATTGTTTTCGGATGTTTACGCTTCGTATTGCCGTGATTTAAGATAGTGTTCGGTTTGGAGAAAACAAGGGTGATCGTTTGCGTAGCCGGGACGCCACCGTTACGGTCTGGCGTGGAAGTTATGTTGGTAGATGGGCCCAACGCATCTGCTGATATGAGTAGTGATTCCACCGTGACTACGGTAGCTCAACAAAGTCAGGATGATCCAGTTGAAATTACAGGTCAGTAGACCATTTTTAATATTTTGTTTTTCATGTTTGTGTTTTAAACATATTGCGTCATCCGACGATTTTCCCCGATTTGTGCATGGCGGGATTTTGAAACGTGCAGCACCGGCACATGTGTGAATGATTATAAATTGTTTGTTTTATTTGGGATTTCGATGGATTCTTGTAAATATTACCTTTTATTTTTTAGTAATCTTGATGGTTGTTTTAGTGTAATAGTAATGTCTGATGTGTATCAAGATTTCAGAGATTGTGATGGAGTAAAGTAATGCGTGATTTAATTGCAATGAATATTTTCTATTTCCTTGATAGAAATAGTTCTCTTTTGAGAAAAAAAATTTTTTTTTTCATTAAAATAGTTAAATATTTAGATTTTCTTGCTAAAAGAAAACGTTTTAATTCAAGAAATTACTGTGTTTTTATGTAAACTGAAATTCTTGAATTAAAAAAAGTTTTTATATCAATGTGTGTATAGGCATTTCTTTTATATCTTAAAGTAAAAAAATCGTTAATAGTAAACAAAAAGAAAAAAATTTAATTGCTTCAGATGAATTTCAACATCCCTCTTATGATTCTTTGAACATTAATAATTGAAATTGAGTCATTATATTGATGAAGTTTAGGAATTAAATTGTAGACTAAATAAATTTTCAGATTCAATGCCTATTGATTGATTAATTACCTATTAGCAATAATTTGACAGTTGGAAATATTGTTTTATACAGATGTATATTTAAATTATTTTTTGTAAGATATTATTTTGATAACATTTACATCTTTAGCTTTTATAAAATTTTGCATATTAGTCTGGGAAATCTAAATTTGTATCAAATTAATTTTGTCACCAATAAGTGTGCCCTGCTAGGATCCACCCGCAATAATTTGACAGTTGGAAATATTGTTTTGTACAGATGTATATTTAAATTATTTTTTGTAAGATATTATTTTGATAACATTTACATCTTTAGCTTTTATAAAATTTTGCATATTAGTCTGGGAAATCTAAATTTGTATCAAATTAATTTTTTCTTATCACAATTCCCAAGACTTTGCTTACAATTGTTAATTGGCAGAATGGAACCATTTTTTTAGTACAAAAGAGCGTAAAAATGATATAAGGAAAAACTTGGTCGTAATACTTTTGAGAAAATTTCCTTTTCAGTTTAAACATAACTGATATTTCTGTTGATCTAATTGTATATATAGTTCTTAAGGTCAGATTGCAAGGCATTTATTAAAAAAGTAATATATTTGTGTTAAGTATTGATAATCCTTCTTAATTTTAATTTTGATATAAATATATGTAGACATTGTATGTTTTAATAGATGCTTATATAATATTTTGAAATAAATTTATAATAACTTAACATAATTGTTGCTATTCCTGGAAGTTAATATTCTTGCTAATAATATCTCAGTCCATACTCATAGTATTTCATCGTAGTTTTATACGTAAAATAATTTTGAATGTAGAATGTCAGTTATTTGATTTGGTTGCAATGTTCTATATATTTGTGAGATATATATAATATAATTCTAATTATACTTTTAACTGTTTATTAGCAAGGTGATATTTGATCAGATTGATAACTTTTATTTCTAGAAACAAACAAGGAAATTTTAAAATTGTTTTTAAGCTAAATACATGTTTAAGCATTAATTCAACAATATGCAAACGTTAATTCAAAATTATGCACATGTGTTAGTTGGGCCTTTGAAATTTTAAAATAGAAATGGAAAGGAAGTTGAGTTCCAGTTTTTTTAAAAGAACTAATTTTGTACTCGAATCTTCGAGATTTGAATTTGTTTGTGTTTTATATAAATTTATTCTTGTTTGTGTTTTTTGTAAGCTTAAAAACATTTTTTTAAAGTGTTATAACTAAAAAAACTTAATTATGGTAAATATAATGGGTACTTTTCCATTTCAAGGGCTGTTGGTGATGGTTGATTTCTTTTCCTGCCAAATAAAAAATAAATAATTTCAATTCCAGATTAAATTCTTAAACTATTTTATTGAGGACATGACATTTTTAATTGCTTCCAGCATTGAAAAAAAAGACTAGTTTTTTGTGTGATAGGTTTACCACTATTAAAAAAAATTATTACTGGCATTTGGTGATTTTTTTGTCACATTTTTTGGACCCCCGTCAAACGGAAAAGTATCATATGTTTAAGAATGAAATATGTGACTCATCAGTCTATTTGGTTAATTTATTGAAATTTATAAAATGTACAGAAGAGTACAAGAAGTATTGAAATTTAGAAAATGTACAGAAGAGTACAAGAAGTACACAAGGGTGACAGGAAGTTTTTCCTTGGTTAATTATAAAACATAAGTGGTACTGTACTTTAAAAAATAAATTGATGTGCAGATAATGTTAAGTATAGTCAATGGTAATAAGGTAAATTGTTTTGAAAATTTTACTTGCCATTCAATTGAAGAGTGTGTAGTTCATCACTTTCAAGTTTAATATGAAATTTTTATGTGGATAAACCTTTCAATTTATGTGTTAATAATGAACTGTTACCTTACCAGATGTATGTAAATACAAAATAACGTAATTACTTGTTTAAAGTGAATAAATTAAAGAATTCTTAAATGGATAAAAAATACTCATTTAATTAGCAGAAATTTTTTGCTACAAAAAAATGCATTATAAAATATTTTGTGTATCTACCTATTAGTTTGTAAGTAAAATTAAATAACAATTGTAAGCATAAATTTATGAAAGTAAAATATTTAAAATTGTAAAATTTTAATTCTGTTTCTAAAATTTATTTAAAACAATCCTTTGTATCAAATGTGATTTAAAATATTATTATATAAAAATATATTAACTTTTTATTTTCATATTTCGGTTAAGTTTTTTTAAGAAATTTTTGGAACTTGCTTATTAGTGTCTGCAGCAAAATTGGTTCCATGTGCACAAAGATTCTAACGTGCTTTATATGAAAAAACCTCCATTCAGTCGGATTTTGGTGAAAAATAGCATTAATTGCAAGGCGCCGAATTGGCTACTGTTACACGAAGACTCAAATTTTCAATACAAAATGAATGAAATGTAGTTAATGTTGACAAAATAGTTCTTGTATATTTTTATTTTCAATACAAGAATATTTTTCCATAACTGTATTTTGAAATTTATTTTATTAGTAGTAATTCTAAAATAAATCAGTTTTATAATAACTAAAATTCTAATTAATATAACTAAATATCTTAGTATTCTTATGTTTTTTTAAATATTTTGAAAAATACGAGTTAGAATGTTTGTTTTTATTGATCATAAGTAACAAAATGCAATATGTGTTTTATCATAGTTTTTGGTTTGAAATGGGTGATATGACAAATTTACTGAAAATATAATAATTAAACATTATGGTTAAATATATGTAGTGATCATATTAGATTATGTCTTAACACTGCTGTAAGGAAATGCAAAATCGAATCTTCGTAAATTCTTGTTTGATATTTCATGTTTTGTTACAAGGATCAGTTTGGAAAAGAAGATATGGGGCAAAAGTTTCTTTTTATGGGTGCACATACAAACTTTACTCTGGTCTGCCTTGTGGATTATACACTTTGGTCAAACATAATTTCGAGGAAATTCTGTTAGTTGCTGGAAAATTGTTAAGCATAACTTGATTGGTTCAAAGACTTGGAAGATGATGGTGGAATTATTAGTTATTTGAAAAACTGCTCTTGTGATGTTTGTTTTGACACATGATGTTATGAAAGAAAAATATGTGTGTTTTTGAAACTTGGTGAATGTTAATTTTTATCCTTACTTTTTTGCTGTAAATTAGCATTTTTCATTAATTTTTTCAGAATTTTTTTTTTTAAACTCCCTGAAAATCCCTTTTGATGAAGAAAATCAAAATCCTGTTGATGAACAAAATTTAATAAATGAACTTATGAATAGAAATAATGGTGTTGAATTGTCAGGTATAGTTAATTTTGATGTTATTACTTTTAATGCAATTTTAAGTTTATATTTTTTCTTTAATTTTAAAATTGCATTCTTTTAATGATTTTAATTTTATTTTGTTATGAAAAAATTGATGTCCCCCTCCCCTCTCTTATATCAAAACCCTGTTTGAATCCTGTTCAGACTTTTCGTCATTTTTTATTTATTCATGCAACATTTTTAGTAATTTTTCAGAGGGATAATTATCAGTGTTACTTATCAGCATTGAAATAAATAATTCAGTATATGAA
This sequence comes from Trichonephila clavata, assembly GCA_019973975.1. Lineage (NCBI taxonomy): Eukaryota > Metazoa > Arthropoda > Arachnida > Araneae > Nephilidae > Trichonephila > Trichonephila clavata. Next base: position 238,134 of record BMAO01037846.1, read on the forward strand.
AGTGTAGCTTTTTGGGCTGGTATCAGAGAAGCTTTGTCAGGTTTTGCATTATGCAGGTTTTTTTCTTTGCATTTATTTTTGTATGTATAATTTTTCAATGTATTTTCGGACAGCTTTTGTTAAAATTTTGGAATTTTTTACAAAATTTTTTAATTATTAGTTTTTGTGTATATTTTCTACTCATGATATGTAATCTTGTATGATAATATTTTCTGTTTACATTTACTTTTTGTACATTAAATTTGTTCCCATTCAATGGAAACCATGAATGGAATATTTTTTCTTGGATGGAAATGTGACCCTTTGTAGAATGATCATTTAATTTTTTTTACTTGGATTATTTACACTGCTTAGTTTTTTATCATGTATATTAGAAATTAATATTTAAAAGAATTAAGAATTTTAAATGAGATCCACAGTGTGTGGAAACTCTTGGCATGTGAAGTGAAAGCACACAATTTGCTTCAAGTAATTCTTCAAAACTCTTATAAAAATATTTTTCAATTTCTGGCCGTATGTGTGAAATATTGATATTCTAAAACTACTTATCTATTTAAAAAAAAAATACTTGCATAGTATTAGTATATTGCATACTTATAGGTTATCTCTGTAATATATGCTGTATTGAATTGATAACAATATTCTAATATTAAATCAATTATTAATCAGTACAATTGAACAATTTTCATATTTCAACCGATAGCATCTATTATTTTGAACTCGTGAGTTTAATGTTGCATCTAATAAATCTAATTCACATTAGTTTCTTTGCTCATTCATCTTTTCATTATATACTGACATAGCATGGAAGAAAATCTGTAGTTTTTACAAATCCAAGCGTATGAAAATAAAGGATTTTTTAAGACTTACTAGAAACATCATTTATTTACCGCTACACATAACTCCATTTCCTCCTATGTTTATTGTAAATAATTGCCTTTCGTGTCTGGATCGCCGGCAAAACCGGTTTACTAAATTTTTATATTTTTTGTTACTGAAATCGCTTTGTTCCTTTGAATCTTAAACCGCATGAATAGTAAAAAGAGTAGGGACTAGGCTTGTGGTATTTCGACTAGATCAAGCTGCAATCAAACGGCACTTTTCCCCCTCCCCTCCTGATCCACCTTTTACCCTCCCGACCTAAAGTCCTTGTCTACTCTTTGACATTGACTTGCCTCGTTTCGTTTCGACGTTGCTCAGGTAGAAACCAGGAACCGTTATTGTTAGTATGTTATAGGTAGAATCGCGAGAGTTATAAAGGAGTTACGCTGTTTCGGAAGAGAGAAACTTCCGCCCTTGGATATCGTTTGGCCAAGAATTATTCTTCCGTTTGTTTTGAATTATTATTCTTTTGGAATTTCAGAATTGAATTTTCAGTAGAATGTCTTTTTTTTCCATAGCTGTTGAAGAATAATGATTCTCTTTTATGTCGTTTAATAAAAAATAATACCTTTAGATTATAAATTGTTTCAATAATTTTTAATGGAAAAATTATCTCTGAAGAGACGTACAGATTAGCTTATATCTTTTTATTGACGAACTGGATTTATCTTCTTCTATCTATTGCATTTAAGAATAATCTTTCACTTTTTCTCTTGAAGTTATATATTTAGATCCTATTCTTTGTAAGTTAGAATCTTCTCGCTTTACATCAAAATCGGCTTTTACGCCATTAAATTCTATACTCATTGTCACATTACATGATCATTATTACAATTAAATGACTTCTAAACTTAAGAGCATTGCGCATGTACGTTTCAGATTTCTTCGTAAAAAAGAGGGTGCGCGTTGTACGGCGAATATACCTAAAATTAAAAAATGCAGCTTGAAAGTTTAGGTGCGCGTTATACACCGTAAATGGAATAATTTATCATCTATTAGTTATTGACTCCAGATTTCGTTTGTACTTTTTTAAAATGCATAAATGTTTGATTACGTGATAGTAAACTTTTTAATACCAGAAAACATTTTTTTCCTGTTGAGTATATGAATCTTTTTCGTCTTTAAGTCAAAATGTCGTTCGATTTTAAAAGATGCTTTTATATCAAGTATAACTGGAAAAAAAAAAAACTTGTAACTATAACTGCAGTTTTCTCGCAGCCACCTAAAAATTAATACTTGCTCTTTCTGAGCGAAGTGTATCAACACAAGGCTTAGTCCCCCCCCCCCCTCTAAATTCATTTTCCTGAGGTGTGTTGGCGTCTTGATGGCGTGGAACATTTTCCGCCACGATTTCGCAACGGAAAACAATTCTCTTGATGATCCATCCCTACTGTGTGTGTGTTATAAGGAAATGCTGCTATAGTACCATTGGTTGTCCAGCTATAGCGATATGCAGTGTGCCATGGAAAAGAATGTTAGCAGGTAGCGGTATTTTGCCAACCCACCGAACCAGTAAGGGAGGGTGGGGGATAGCATGCTTTCGAACGTTTTCTCATTTCATCCCCCTCCCCTTCCTTTTTCCTCTTGATTTCCAATTCGACCATCGCAAATTGCCCTCCGGTCATAACGCATGCAGCCAAGCATCAGACAACAGTAGTGGTACGAAAGTAGTCTTAGAGAGTCTTAGCCCTCCAAGAGGTCGGGAGGTTACAATGCATCAGATAATAATAATACAGACGATTTTTTTTTGTTTTATTGTTTTTCCGAAAGTTGTAATTTGATATTTTAAATTTCTGCCACGATCTTTATTGCTTTTCAAAGTTTGAATCGTGCGGATTCCTCTGTTTCTAAGATCTTAAATATGTTTCTTCAATTGATTCTTGTATCGCGTGCATTATTTTAAATATTTAAACGCAAATAATTTCTAATTTGAATTTTTAAAAACTTGCGCTCCACTATGGCGTAGCTATTCTTGATTGGTCAAAATCAAAAATCTTTGGGTTCCTTTTTTTTTGTGGAAATATTAATAATAGAGCTCTCATTTAAAAAAAAAAAAAAGTATGATGAAAGTTTTTTCAAAAACTCAAATAAGAAATTATTTGCGTTTAAATATTTAAAATAATTGGCCATTGGTAACATTTTATGATTTTTTTTTTGTTTACATCACATTGGGGCCCTGTATCATTCATACGGCGTTAGCAACGGCCCTGGCCACATTAGAGCTACACAGTTGACTACTGCCTGATGACGACACCTGAAATGGTAGTTAACTCTGAACTTTGACACCATGTCACTTGGCGGTTTAGGGATTTTGTTAAACTTTCTTTACCACATCCTATAGTTACACCTCATAACCATCTAAAGTGACATTTAATTTTAAACACATGATTCTTCAGCTACAAAACCACTGCCATGCCCTTTACTGCGGACTTGAGCTAACATGACCCTAATTTTTTTCATTTCCTACTATTAGCTCCTCTTTTTATTTATCTTGTTCTAATTTTCAATCGTTCGTAAAATACTTTCTATTCATCCAATCAAGTTCAAGTAAATTTTTTTAAACATGTACTGGATGACTCTAGATGTTGATAGTTTTTTCAAATATTAATTCATTAATTAAATTAAATTACAGATTTTCGATGCCAACTTAGATTTGTCTCCATTTTGTAACAATTTAACTGTTACAACAATGACGACGCCCGTGGTAGCCTAGTGGTCAAAGTATCGGATCGCTTCTGGCATGTCATGAGTTCGAGCCCAGTACCACTAAAGACCCGCCTTGTAGGGAAGCGATGCACGTTAAATCTGTTGAGAGCTCAAACGTTTTCCCGAGGGTGGGGTGTGGTAGTTAGGATAGGGGGTGCCAGTTCAGGTATCGTCCTTGTCACTTGACCATGGTTCAAAATTACGAGGTCCGTCGCCAAATGCCCCCTCGTGTAACTGAACAGTGTGACGTTTATATTCACTCACTGACTTAAAAACCATGATAAAATTGGCGTCGAAAACCGGTTTTCCATCCAAACCGTGTGTGCGGTGTTATAACAATGCAGACAAATCATGCTCTTTTTTCAATTCCTACATATAGTTCACTCTCTCCTTAAATAATATCTTCAAATTTTCAATCGTTTATGAAATACTTTCTATCCATACATTAAAGCAGGAATTGACTTAAATTTTTTTTGTATTATTTGTTAATATTTAGTTCAATATATATGTATGTATGTATATATGTATATAACGCTTAATTTAATATGAATGTTATTAAACAAATATTTAATGCAGAAAATATTGAAAAATCGGAAATATTGAAAATATTTTAATGGCTTTTGGATTTGAATCGCGCATCTGATCTGTAAATGAAGTATTATAAGTAGAAAGTACATTACATACTTATATTGATATTTGCTATAAATTTTTGTCACATATATGAATCAGGATCAGTGAATCATTAGATCGTATTGATTGGTACTAAATCTGACACATCTTTTGATGTAACGATTTCGATATATTTAACGATTTCATGTCTAATGTGATCTAAGATAGCAATTTTTGCGTAGAATCTTGAATTTTTAGTATCCGCGGCACCGCGTTTTCAATTCGTAATAAGCATAAAAAAACGTGTTTATATGTGACTTTCAATCTCTTATTACCAATCTAACATCAGTTTATTACAGAAAACTTTACCCTTATATAGTAATAGGGATTGGCGTAATTTATTGTTACAGAAGTTTTAAATGTATAGGCACAGTAGACATCGTACTAATTCATGGAAAACGAGCTGAATCAATATATTGTAGAGTAATTAACCGACCTTCCGCGAAAACAGACGCTGCTGTTATGATATTGTAGGACCGCGGTATTTAACTTAGAACTCTACAAAATTTACAAACAACCTGATGTTGTGAAATTTGACAAATTACAGAGACTTAAACGGGCTGGTCATCTGGCTAGAATGAATGAAGATCGTTGCTGCAAGAAAATCTTTCTGGTTATATTCTCCGAAAAACTAGGAATTTCGGACAATATGTCAATTGGGCTACATGTGATGACCATCGTTTATGTATAGGCTTACGTCTACCACCATACACCATCATTACTCATTCAGTCAAAAGGTGACAGTCGGTCGAGCCGGTGTGTGCGGTTGCAATTCATGTGCATTTATTTGTTTTGGGTATTTGACAAGGTATGCTATGTACAGTCTACTTTTAAAGGTCATAGGTGGGGTTTACATTAGTGTAGGGGCCAAGGCCTCGAGAAGTCTTAAGACGTCCCTGCTCGGGGCTGACCCCCGTAAAGATGGATTGAAAGTGTCGAAAAAAACCTAAAATTTTAAAGGTCAGAAACTGGAAAACAGTTGCCAAAAGTAGAGATGCTTGGTGAAAACTTCTGGAGAACGCCAGGGCCCACCCAGGGTTGTCGAGACATTGAAGAAGGGCCGTGGTATCCTTTACACATTTACATTTACACATCCTTTTCACATCTACACATCCTTTACATTATCCTGATATACATTTATCTGTCGTGGCTCAAAGTCTTCCATTTGGCATGGTGTAGAAGTCCTCGTCACTTGACCGAAGCTCTAGAATTACGAGGTTCGACGCCAGTAGCCCACGTATTGCTTTAGAATTAGATATTAATAAACATTCACTCTCACTTTAATGTTATTGTAAACGGGGTTATTTTTAAAAAAATAACCTGCAGTTTGAGTAGCTTTTAGCTAAAGCAAATCGTCGATGTAAGCAGAATAATCAACAAAGTAATTTTGAAAAAGAATATTGGAAATGCTGATTTTGTGAAGGGAAGGGGAAAATGTTAAACGAGAAAGCCCGTGCAACGCCGGGCCATGCACTCGCATCGTTCGCGTACACACCTACACAAAAGTGCCGGCGTCATGAAGGAAGGAGGAAATTAACATGGAGATTAAGCTATACACTAGATAAAAGCCCGTTCAAGGCCGCGCCATGAGGCTAGTAATTAATATCAAAAATGAAACGTGAAAGTTGCATCGAAATCGAAATTTGTTGCAACTAAAATATTGTATCGGTTACAATATATTTTCTCTGTATATATGTGTAGAAATATTAATTTCTTCTGCACACACATTGTCTTCTCGCTGCGTCATAACTAGAAAATGCATTTCCGCTTCAGTTCTTAGCATATTTACACGAGCACTTATGGTAAATAAGTGTGGATTCGCCGAAAGCAGAATCTATAGAACAATGGAAAATCGTGGATAAATCAAGCTAAACAAAAGCTAAGTTAAATATTTTTGATGCTTATTTACGTATTTGTTTGATTATTTAATTGTAGCAGTGTTAACTTTTTTGCTGTATAATTACAGAATCAATGTATTGAAAAAATGTTGCATTTTCTTTAACTAAAATTTAAATCTGAGGAAATCTTAATTTTTTATGTACTGTTCTCGTAATATTTTGTCATATGTGAATAAAAATTCAGTTTTTTTTAGAGTTGTTCACCTTGCAAAAATAATCATGTCATTAACCCCTTAAACGGTAACCCGTTTGCCCAAAATGTTCAAGAAAAAAAAAGGCACATTTTTTTTGTGCACGTAACTAAGCACAATTCTTAACAGAATACGAAAATAGAAGAATTTTAATTTTATTTTCAATTTTAAGGTTTTCACACTATTTTTTTATTTTATAATTGTGGAACACAAAACCCCCAAATGCTTGCTTTTTATGAGTACACTCTGCATACTATGAAGAATGTTTCATTCATCTTACAAAATTTTTTTCCATGCTTACAAAAAAAGAAAGTGTTTGTACCTCTTTTTCAAACGGTTGAGGATTTTGTGTGTGTGCATTGCAATGGGGACCAGGATAATATCGGGTTTTGGGGATTATCTTTTTTTCATTTCTTCTCAAGCAACAAATTGCGCATTGCCTTGCCAACCCCTGTTATTCATCGAATATTTTCCAGAATCTAAATTCCTGCCTTCAATGAAAAATTTCCGCCTTATAAAAAAAAATCCCGGATTAGAAGTATTTCACTACATTCGGTTAAAAAAACACTAGCGCTAATAATCTCTCTATCAGAATAAAAAATATGTGCAAATCAAAGATAGAAAGAAGAAAATATGAGTGTCCGTACAGCATACGGGCAAACCGGTTGTGGGCAGCTTTTGGTAGCCCTTACGGGCAAATCAGTTAAAGTGTTAGTAAAGCTAATGTCTTCAATCGTAAAAGGCAAACTATTTAAGTGAGTGATTATGAATGAATTTAGAAGCATTGCTAAAATACATTGAGGTACAAAACTAATTTTTTTATAAATATTTTTTTTACGTATACGCGTTTTAATTTAACTTTTAACTTTATGTAGATGTTGAACAATAAAATCTCTTTCCCTTTTAACTGTGGTTAACTTAATGGTATTAACACAGTGGCTAGTTATATATACTAATCTAAATTTCATTGGTGGGTTTTCTTATTCTGTTCTATTATGTTTGATAAGAGATAAAAATCTTATCGTATCTTTTCTTATTTTGTGGCTCTTTTTTAAGGTACAATGCTAATTAGATGTTATTTCAATTCAAGGATATTCACATATTAATTCTTACTAAAATGTCGCATTTCATTGTTTCTGGTTACTAGAATATATAATCATGCATTGCATTCTTTTGAATTCTGTTTACAATGGCTAAATAAATAAGGAAAAGAGAGGTTTCTGCGAACTTTTACTATGGCAATAATAAATTGTTCATATAAGTATCTAATATTTTGTTTTTATTTAAAGTTGTTCAGGACATTGTTTGAATTATAAGCATTGTATTATCTATTCAATCCATCTTTGTGAAGTACACTGGCGTGCAAAACTGAAGGAGCAAACAAATTTTCAGATTCATAGACTGTTGAGCCCGTTTTTAACGAAACTTGGTAAAAATAACAAGGATGCATGTTTTTAATTATTTAATCAAACTCGAGCTTTCTCTTTTATTTTATGCAAATTACGACTTCTGATAAAGTAGATACTGAATACATACAGTAGTCTGTGCGGTTTTAGTTTTGCTCGTGTTTTTGAAAACCTACTTTTACTTTGGGAATTTTTGCAAACAATGGCACAAAAAACATCTGAATGGGGGGGGGGGGGTTACTATGAAAAATAGCTCTCTCTCTCTCTGTTCTATACCTAAAGAGAAAATAAAATTAATGAGGATGGAGTGGCTATGCAGATCTGAATTCTGTAGAATATATCTGGGATGCTCTTAGCGGAGGCTTGCAGCTTGTCAACGTCCTCCCAGATTACCCCCGGAGCTAAGAAGGGTTTTGGTGAAGGTGTGAGATTTATTGTCCAAATTGGATCCGAAGTTGAGGTAGCGAAATGCCTTAATGTGTTCCGAAATATGGTTTTCAGATTATACATTAAGTTTTCACGTACGAAGCGCTCTAGAACCACTATAAGCGAGAATGACCGCTACTTAATTGCAATGCACAATAGAGGGATGCCAGCTACTCAACTCACAAATGAACTCTCCGCTACTTCTGGTACCTTTGTTTTGAGGTACAAAATGCAAAATGAAGCAAGGGTTTGTGACTGGAGACTAATGGTCTGCCTCCCATTCACTCTAAGTTACTGGAGAATCCTTCTGACATGGTTTGGATACCATCATCTTCTACACAGGAGCAGTGGGTTTGTGATCTCTCTTCACTAATGAGTTTAGATTAAGTTTGAACAGATTCACGACATATTCACATTCCATGCCTCCAACTTCATGGAAATTGACCACTAAGGAGGTTGTAGTGTTGTGGTCTGAGCCGGTGTGATGTTGGATTGGAGCACAAAGCTTCACGTCTTTTGAAGAAGTACCTTGATTACTCTGAGGTATAGGAAGGGAATTTTAGAGGCCTTCTGAGAGTTTACAGGGACTCGCATTTAATTTGTATAGGCGATAACGTACGTACGCATAGGACTCGGGTGGTCGACGAAATACTTCGACTCGGAGTATATTCAGAGGAGAGTTGGCAGCCAGGTCTTAAGACCCGATTCCCATCTTCTGAAATGCCCTTGGCAGAGCTCGCCAGCGCTCTCCCCAAACACTCCTGGAGCTAAGAAGTGATTGGGGGAGGAATGGGATTTATCTCAAGACCTCATACAGCATCTAAAACTGTATGAGATTCTGTTGTGAGAGCTGCATTGCTGTCAGGGGGATTATATTCGTATTAAACACTCTACAAGAACCATCTTGCTACGTTATTTTTAAACTATCATGATCATGCACGAATATTGATAATTTTTATTATATTCGTTTTAGTAATCCTTTTAAGTATTTTCTTTCCAAATTTCATTTGAATTGGTTCAGTAGTTTTTGAAAAATCCCCAAGAATGAGTTTGCACACCAGTGTAATGTATGGATAAAAAAGAAATGAGATGTAGAGCCAGGGAAGGTTGGGGTAGTAATTTAATGCAAGTTTTGGATTTGTGTGTTCAGGATTTATTTTTATTGATTACTTAGTGACAAAATGGTAGGTTTACGACGTGACATTCATGTCACGATTCTACCAGTCGTGAAAATTAGTACGGATATCTGCTCATTAAATTCAATTGGCCCCAGAATTTTCACTCGACACATTGTATCTGTTGATCGATTGCGTCATAATTTTTAGAAAACTGTCGAAAAAATTACAGATTTTTAAGGATCAGTACAGTTTTTTTGATGCTTAAACAAAACGCATGTTTTTTTTGGGGGGGGGGGGACTGTTATGAAAAACATGGTTTGTAGAAAGGGAAACATTTTATTTTTCCCTTTCCGAACTTGATGAAAAGTTGGAAATATTAAGACGCTAGAAAACAACCGTCCTGGGGGGGGAAATCTTTTTAAAATTAGCTATAATGTATTTTTGTGAAATTAAAACTTTACTATAATTTATTCATTCATTTATGTCATGGATATGAAAGGATTCTGCTTATTATAAGATGCATTCTGTGTTCTAGTATTCGAATTTTTTTGCCGATAAAGTTTTAATACTGAAGGATTTTATTATTTTGTGGAGCTTGTCAAAACATAAGATTTATCTTCTGTTCCAAATTTGCAGCCTTTTTTTGTGTGTGGTATATATTTTTCTCTTGAGTGTTTCTGACCATGGAATGGAGAAAATAAGAAGTATGTATTTTGTTTCTCCCCCCCCCCCCTTACTGTAAAGCAGAGGTTCCCAAACTTTTTTGTCTCATAGACCCCTTGCCATGTTTTTCAGTTTGGGGTAGACCCCCTGCTTAATTAATATTGAATTTTTGCAAATTTATCAACTTAAATGTCTTTTGGACAGCTGGTACTACTACTTTAAGTGAATTAAATTTCTAACTGTAATGAAGTATAGGATTAAAATTTAAAAAACACATGTTAATTAAATGAATTAAAAGTTAATTAATACATAAAATAACTGTTAAATAAAATAAATAAACAAATGATTTTAAAGGAAAGGAGGAGTCTGGCACTACAATAACAAATTTTCAACATTTGGTATCGATATTGTCAGGTTTAACCTTAAATCTCTTCTGTTAGTAATGTCAAGTTTTTCTTTCTTTTGTTTTTGGGATTGGCAGCCGCGCTGAAGCTCCTTCTCAGTAGGAAAAGCGATTAAAAACGTCCTCGCGATATTCCATAATTCGGGACAAATAATTGGTTTGCCCTTTTAAAGCCAAAATTGCTGATATCCATTTCCAAATTTTAAGATGTTCATTAGTGCTTATTACAATCAATCCCTATTGTAATGGGGCATTTTTTACAATGTGACCATATGAATTCATTGCCTACTGTGGTATACCATAGTCAAAGCATTCTCAAACCTGGTTTCAAAATCTGAAAAAAGGCATTTAAATGTTGAACATACGTTAAAACGTACTGACAGATTCTGTGACATACTGAGAAAATTCGGGACCTTCAGTATTATACTTCTTTAGCTTAACTCGGAAAAGAAATGCTGAATTGGTTCTTGTTTTAATAGAATTTATACTGCCACCTTGTTAGTGCAAATTAACCGTATTAAATTTAGTAAATATATCAGTTATATAAATAGGTAAAATTTGATTTCCACTTGATTAAATTTTCTTTTTAATTTAAAGCAACAATCTAGTTTATATAATAAGAGTCACTATCATAGACCTCCACTTACACCTCATGGACCCCCAAATTGTTTTCTTACTGACGTGGACCCCTTGCAGATCGTCATAGACCACTTTGGGCATCACTGCTGTAAAGTTTACTTAGTTTTTTTTATATAGAAAAACTACGTATTGTGTTAATAATAATAAATATTGTAGTGAATCAGGATGTAAAGAAAAATAAGAGTTGTCGTCTTGTTTAAAGATATTTTTTAATGCTGCAGTCAACCAGGAAATAGTTTTTTCCTTTCTAAAATGATCGTGTTGGGGAAAACAATGGCTGTGTTTCAAAAATATGACCTTCACTGAGTTTTCTGCGGAAGAGTTTACCTATTCTTAAAGATCATAATTTAAACGATCAAATTAAACAGCAGCGTTCCGTCACTGGATGAGTATTTATAGTTGCGAACTCGTGCGCTTCTATTGTCGAATCGTATGTTCAATTCCCGGCGACACTTTTGGGGCTTGATGGTATTTGCAGGTTCGTTTAGGTAAATATTCTTAATCAATAAAATCACGACAAATAACAACTCAATTTAAATTTACAACAACAAGACAACTTTAATAATCTATAAATTACCAATTGGTTTTGAGCTGGTTATAAAGCGCCAGCCACTCACTTCAAAGGGGTTCATATATCTCAAAAGTGTAAATACTTGAAACAAAAATAAGGGGGGGGGGTTACAACAATTTTCTGGCGTGAATAATCATCGCCAAGGGGTCGATTAACTGGTGTATTAACAGTCACTAAAGACCCGTTGTGAAGAAAAGATAATGCAGGTTAAATTTGTTGAAGCTCCCAGTCCTGGAGCTCGAAGTTGAAGCTCCAATTGGAATGGTGTGAGTGGGTCCGTCAGCCTTGGATCTTGCTCATCACTTGACCAAGGTTGGAATTTCGGAAGTCCCTCTCCAATAGCCCCCGTGTTTCTTCAGAGTGCGATATTAATAAACAATCGATCGAACATCGCTCACATGCTTCGTATGACATTCAAAATACGTTTAAAAGATAATTTTTCCTATGAGGAGGGAGAACTCTGATGATGACAAAATAGGAAATAAAATCGGAAAATTTTTTTGAATGTTGCATATGACTAGACGTACTAATTTTATATCATTTGCCTGATTATATGCTATTATAATCAGCATGATTTGTTTTATCCACGTATACATGTTTTATGTATTTAAGTTTTTTTTTTAATTTTTAATAATTGTAAAAAATTGGATGTTCAACAATTCGGCAAGTCATTTAAATGTTTGCAAAAAGCAAACTGTTTTTATTTTAACGTTGTTTAAAAACTGTTTGATTATTCCAGTTGTGTTAATTGAACATATAATGAAACGAAACGTTTTTATTTGTTATACATAGTGCAAGAGATGGAAAAGACTAGATGCATGAAATTTGGCAAACTGTAAAGGATGGTTTATGTGTACCTCGAAAAAATTTTCCCTTGGAATTCGCTTTCCTTTTTTTCCTTCAAGGTTGAAGTGGCGTTGTCTGCAGCTTAGCGCTCGAACGAAACTTTTTAGCCGCGGAAGCATAGTGGTCATGTTGACGAACCAGTGTCCGGTGTTGCCGAGTCACGCGTTTGAGTGTTCATCAGGGACGTCTTGAGACCTTGGGCTATTATGCAAAAGTTGGCCCCTCCTGTGAACCTTAAAAGTTGACAGTATATAGCATACGCATTGTCAAATACCCATACCAACGGTAACACTTTTCAAATAAATGTAACTCAAAATCTCGAAAACCTGGGCATAAACTGACTCGACTGACGACAGCCTTTCGACTAAATGAGTAATGACTGTGTATGGTGGTAGGCCTAGACCCGGGGTGAGCATTAAGTCGATCGCGATCGACCGGTGGACCTCCAAGACATTTTGGAGTGATCGTCCTCACTAAGACTTAATAATCGTTCCATTATACGAAGGTCAGGAAATACCGTATTTACTCGAATATAAGCCGCCATCGATTCTAAGCCGCACCCCAAATTCTCAACAAGATTTTGTGAAAATTGAAAAATAGTCTAAAATGTAATTTATCGATATCCAATTTTATGAAATTAAAATAAATTTAAAACGAAAACTAAAAAAAGTGAATAATTAGTTATTTTATCAGTATTAAAACTTTTAAATACATGCATGAATCTGTATATATATAATTGTTCTAAATACTCATCCAACACATTTTTTCCCTTTCGATTCTAAGCCACGCCCGATTTTCAGTAGCATTAACATTGGGGGAAAAGTGCGGCTTAGATTCGAGTAAATAAGGTACTTTAAAAAATACGGAGGGAAAAAATCGAATGATGAGAGAAAATTTCGTTGAATAGAAAATGCACTTCGCTATTTGGAAGCTATTTTGCGAAGAAAATCGTAAAATGTGTTTTTGGTTCCGCGAAAAAGCTCGCGAAGTGGAGAAATTCATACAATAGAGGTTCATTAGATGGAGGTCCAACCGTATTGTATACTTTCTTTTAGCTCACTACACCTACGCCACTGGGTGGACCGCAACACCTTGGAAAAATTAGAAGTAGCTCGTACCCTGGAAAAGTCTGCCCACCCCTGGCCTAGACGATGGACGGTGGTGATCACATAATAGTGCAGTTTTGCCTGTTAGAATATAAAGTTCGAAATTCCTAGATTTTCAGACGATATGTATGGGGATAATTTTTGTGTATTAAAGTTATTCAAATCATGATCTTACTGAAGGCTGAGTAGAGAACGAGATGTGGCCCCATTCGAAAGAGAAAGGCTGATGTATGGCACTAAAGACTCACCGCATAGAGGGCAAATGTACGTTAAATCTGCCGTGGTTCAATGTCCATACAATGGTGGTGGGAGAATAGGGTGACACAGCTCAAAATGTTCTCGTCATTTGACTGTGGGCCATAATTACGAGGTTCGTTGCCAATATACCTTTTAATCTTGTGAACTCATTCTCTACTGTTCTTGAATGTTTTTTTCGGAACACTATAATACTTTTTTTACATGTATAATGTTCCAATGTACTGAAAACTTTTCTCAAATCATGTTGAAAGTGAAAATGCGAAAAATCGAACTTCCATTGACCCGAAAAGGAACATCAATGACAAAAAACAAAAAAGTGATTTTCTTGTTTCTTCAAAAAAAAAAATCTTTGTCGACTTCTTCCTTCCTATGTTCACCCAATTTATTTTTTAAGTGTTGGAAATAGTAAAATAAAAGACACAAATAAAAAAAAAAATCCCGAGAAAACGTTTACATTTATCTCATCGCCCATACGTGACACACTTTCCTGAGTATGTCCTCCCAAACCATGTGCTATTGCTGCTGCTGTAGATGCTTTAATTCGCTATTCTCCGCAGATAAGAGGCCCCCTATGGGAGAAGACGAAGTCAGATAGATGGATGGTGGAACGAAAAAAAGAAGTTGCCTCGGGCAAGTTATCTCTGCTTACGAAAAAATCAAAAAAAGAAAAAGAAAGGGAACTAACAGCCATTGAGTGTGAGGGGGTACATTAAGTATTATATTAGGGTGTGCTCTCTTTTTCTGGTTCCACCCGGTCAGTGAACCCCGTGTAAAAAGACAAAAATCTGGGACTTGCTGAAGATGTATCTTACTCGTCCCGGAAGTGTGGTTGGTTACAACACCGGTCATACTTTCATCTGCTAATTCCACTTTACCTGAATCGGGATGAACCAATAAGAGGTGGCCAGTTTTTGAGGGGATGGGGTGGGGTTGGTCATTTTTTTTTTTTTTTTTGTCTTTTTTTGTATTGTGAAATATTTGGAATTGAGGCCTGTTTTTGGTTGAAGGTGGGGTATCTGGAGGATTGGGTGAAGTGCTCGTTTTTTGTTCAATGGGCAGTTGGTAGCGATTATAGGTTATATTTGATTATTATTAGCTTCATGGAGTCAAGTGTGCTTTCACCACCTACGATTCAGACATTTAGTTCATTGGGGCATTCCATCCATTCTTAATAGTCCCCTTCGAAAAATTTGCAAATAAACTTCGTTGTCCGGTAAAAGTTTTTTTTTGGTGCTTATGTTTTTCCCGCCGACCATTTTCAACAAATTAAAACACATCGCCAAATCAAAAGACGTCGCCAAATGCTGCCATCGCAAGCACGAGAATAGTTTTCTTGTATTGGCTGCATATCGCGGTATATGGCGACGTCTCATTTGACGAATAGATCGACAGTATAATCCTTAAGGACATATTTTTTTATATTTTGAAATAATAATTCAGGATTTTTTGTAATTACCGAATATGTTATCTGTCGGCGATTCATGCTTTCATATCCACCTGATTTGGTTGCTTTTAGGCTGTTTGCACGTAATTGCAGTATTTAGTCACTGAACGTATTTATTAATTCAGTTGTCAAACTTATCTGAGCAATTTATAGCATCATAGGTTAAAACTTGCAATACGTTTTACTGCTGACGCTTTTTCTCGGTTGGAGGTTTAGAGAACTAAGCTACATTATCAACAAAACAAGTTTTTGTAGAAATATTTTTTTCCCTGCGATTTCAAAATTCTGCTTATATTTTAATTAGTTTCTTTGTCTCTAACCGCTCGCGTGGGTTTGCGGCTTTGTAGAAGAAAGAACCATAATATTAAAATACAACTTTTATTTCGTAACCTTTCAATTATTAACAGCTTTTCATTAAGCTGATTGACGCCTTCACTTGTGTTTCAGTAACAGCCAGAGATGGAGATAATACAGATGTTTCATTACAGAAATACTTACACAGTTAATTTTCACTTAATTTTAATTAGTAAAATGCAGGTATATAGATGAAAATCACTCCTTTGAAGTTGCTGCGAATATTTAGAGTTTAAATTGCAGTAGTCTTTTTATGAAGACAAAAACCTTGCGTCCACACATCCGATGTTTTTCCAGTTTATACTGTCGGGCTTCCCCTGGTGCGGGAGTGTAAAGTTGCAAGGTAGGAAGCGCGGGAAAATATGGCACGCTCAGTTACAGTTAAGTTTGGTGAGAAGTTTTGGAAACACTAATGGGGAACGAGTCAGTTAAGCCCCGTGAAAAAATTTATAATGAAAAAATACTTATTCTTAAATACAGATAAATCGTTTGATTTCTTAAAATCGCACCGCGAGGTTCTTAATCCATTTCCTGGATACTCTAACGATTAAAAATGTAAACTGTAATTTTATAAATTATTTAAATAAACATACAAATTAGCAACAAGTTCAATTGCTATCATTTTCTCTCGCGCGGACTCAATTCACTCATAGTTCTTCCCATTCCCATATATCGCGACTCCTTTACAGAAAGAGGTTCTCCAATCAAAAAAGGAATGAAAAGTATTCCCCTCCCCTTTAGGTAGCGAGAGAGAACTTTTAAATTCTTTTCGTTTTTACGAAGTTAAATTGTCTTGTAGTATTTTATTTTTCAGTAATTTCTCTTTTTTCATCTTTTACGTGGTAAATTTTGGTCCGTTTTCAAAAATGAGTTTTTTAATGGAAAGTGCTTGAACGAAAGGTCTGTGATTAGTTTCCCTTTTTTAAAAAAATTCTCTGTGTAAAATATTGGGAAAAACTGCATTTTGTGGTTTTTTGTTGGCAATTTTAATTTGATTAATAACATGAATGATTGTCCAAAAATAGGAAAAAATTATGGCTAATGGAATTTTTTTTTGAAAAAAAAAATAACATACTTAATAGAATAGTATTTTTTTTTATCAATTTCGTCCATTTTTATCGAGATTAGATTCAAAGCATAGGTTCTCAACGTGAGCGATAACGCCCTATGAAAGGAGGGCTATGAAAGACCCAGAGAAAATTAGGGGACGTTGAGATGGCACGGAGGGGCTTGGGCAGATTAACCAAATATATTCTAAAAAAGACTTTTTAAAAAAAAAACACGCTGATGAAGGACGAACAAAAGTAATCTTTAATACTGTTTACCTTATGTTGATTGTATGTATTTAAATCATTTCTCTGTATCACATGTACAAAAATTCATGTATTTCGGTAGTTCGGGAAATGGATGAAAAACTTAAAGATTACATTTCGTTCAGACCTACATTAAATTGAATGGCATAGTGCATTTTAATTTCTGTAATGCACGAGTTGTCTTAGTCTGTGAGCAGTAGGAAAAATGTTTCGTCCACTGCATTTCATTACGTTTGTTATCCACAATAACGAGTTGACGTATGATTCTTTAAAGGCTGAAACTGTCAATTTATATTTATTTTGAAAGCAATAGTTTATTATGAATTACTTCGTATCATCAAAACCCCTGCCTGTCGATATATCAGGTAAGCTAACTATTCCACTCTTTTGAATGATGAAATTCAGTAGCGTTTCAATTCCAACAGTATCCTATCTGCAACTAAAATATTTCATTTTACACTTTTAAATATATTTGTGTGGCAATATTTATTTCAGATTCGCAAGTAAAAAAATTTGGGGCTTGAAAAAAAATTAGTAATAGATATTCTATTAGGGTATTTTTTAAAATTTAGCTCTCGTTTTCACCAAGTTTTTTGTTCACTTTTGTTTCTTTAGAGTGGAGGGGGCGATATCAAAATATTCACTAGAAAAGGGGGCGCCAGTTCAAAAAAAGGTTGTGAACCTATGATTTAAACTATGACTCTTTATGCAAAGGATATCTTTTCCCCCTACTGGTCGCTTTTTTGTTGGAATTTTATTAAAGTCTAAGTGATTTCTTTTTGTTTTGAAGTAGTCTTTTATGTTGATAATACGTCCCCTTGGGGCCATACTAATTCAATCACAAACACATGTGAATTCAGTATGTGCGTTTGAAACGATACGCGTACAATGCGGAAGTAGGTAGTTCAATGCATGTGGGTGAATCAGAACGAAATCAGTAGCAGATTATTGCGAAATGATTTACAGCTCAAGCTAGTGGCATGGCGTCTTGGAGTCTCTCTGTTAGAGATAATGAAGATGCCTTCTCGTTCGTAAATTGATTGATATGTTTTAGAATATATATGTTTGAAAATGGTGGTAAAGTTGTATGAAAATACCTTTTTATGATTAAAATTACTTCGCAGTGTTTGAAACAAAAGAATAGATTAAAAGATTGTTATCAGATAAGTTATCTCTTCAGGTGTTTATTGATAAAGAGCGTATTATATTTATAGGTTAAGCTGTGTTAACCTTTTTTTATTATCTCTCTCTATATATAAATAAATGAATGTTTGTATATGTGACATCGCTTCACTCCAACACACCGTTCAACCGATCACTTTGAAAATTGGCATGTATATATATATATTTGTGGAGAAGGGTTTTGCGCTCACCTCTTTGTTGAAGCTCCTCAAACACTATAGCAAAACAGCTTCTGCACCGTTCAATCAATCGCCAAGTTCACAATTTGGCCGCCAAAAATGCCAACAGGCTCTATCGCCAACATTTCGCTATGTTTCCATTGGATCGCCATTTCATGTAAGGAACGGTGTTGCTTGCGAGTATTGTAATTTTAACATAAAATAAATAAAACAGGGAGCAATATTAACGTTTTTACACATCCAGATACAAATTATTTACACTATTTTAAGCGTTTATTACACAAAATTTCTAACAATGTGTTACTTTTGCTGAGCAGACATTAGCTTAGGAAGGTGTTTTCAAAAATCGAACCGCAAGAGAGAGTTACCGGATGTTATAAATAAAAAAATTCTTTTTTTATCAACTATCAGACCTTCAAACTTAAAATTTTACAAATATAGTTTTTTTTTTTTTCGGCTGAGATATGCAAAAAGCTTTTTTTTAAAAATTTGCTATTCACGTAAAATTAACTCACTAAAAAGTCCTTTATCCTTCAATATGTATTGTTAAATTTTTCAATTTATTCGTACGAAGAACGAGTGTACCAGCTAGTGTATATATATATATTTGAAAATGGTGGTCAAGTTATATGCTAGTACTTTTTTTTATATGATCAAAATCATCGGATAAGATCAAATGGTTATCAGATAAGTTATCTCTTCAGGTGTTTATTGGTAAAGAGCGTATTACATTATTTATAGGTTAAACTGTGTTAACTTTCGTATTTTTACTATCGTTTATAATAGTCCTGCAGTACCTAGCGTTGGACCTATTTGGCGTTAGCAATAGCGTTAACAATCGACTGGTCAATTAATCGAGCTAGGCAATTCGTTGTGATTGAAAATGCTGCGATCTAATGATACATTAAAATGAAAATTGAAAAAGAAACTTCAGCACATTACCACTGGCATCCACCACTGAGGGGACCCTGTATCAAAATTTCTTTGGGGCCCCTTTTTAGATATGGGAGCCCTGTTAGTGGGACTGTAGTTACACATGTTGGAGCCCCTGTAGCTTAAGGGCCTCGTATCATTGATACGGTGGTAGCTACGCCCCTGCACATTAAGTCTATTCATTAGCTAGAAATTATACTAAATCAGCCGATTCTTCTGTTGCACCCAGAAAAGAGCCAATGATTGGCTAATATTGATTTGATTGATGGTTAATAATCATCGCCTTTTGAAAAGATAGGAGGTGGAATTTCTATAATTTGACAGGCACTGGCGTAGTTAGTAGTTCTGAGTGGGCCGTGTACCAAAATTCCTTCCGGGCTTTTTTTTAGATATGAGAGCTTTGTTAACAGGACTGCAGCTACATATGTTGGGGCCCCTGTAGCTTGGGGGGGGGGTCCCGTGTCATAGATATGGCTGTAACTACGCCCCTGGTTACATGGCACTTGAATTAACATCTCACAGTCTCAGCTAAGAAAAGTGCTGACTCAAACTCATCAATGATTCGTTTAGTAATAAGCAATCCTTGATCGTGAAAGATCAGTGGCCCCAAACCTCCTTGCCGTGGACCGGTTCGTGGAACAAATAAAACCGGACCACACAAAGAACATTAAATTATTTCCCTTTTTTTAACTGTGGTGTATATCTCTCGAGTTTGGGCGACTTTCACTTTATATTCCTTTTTCGGTGTAACTATATTTTATTTTGTGGGCATGTTTAAGTACAGTTAAATTAAAATTATTAAATCAAAACCATCTAGAACGTCCCCCTCCACTCAGCGGGCCGCGGTAAAATTATCAAATGATGACCGGCCCACGGCGATAAAAAGGGTGGGAAGCACTGGTGTAGAGTAAATCAAGCTTGTAAAAAGAGGCGAGCTTATTTGAACCATACTTTTCAAAAAATTAGTTTAAAAAGTGTGTTGAATGTATTTAACTAAAGGGGCAAATACTTAAAAAAATTTAAATTTCTTAAGTCAATTCCTACTTTGAATGAATGAATAGAAAGTATTTTATTAACGATTGAAAATTTTGACAACATATATAGGGAGAGAGTGAAGTAATAGTAGGAATTGAAAAAAAGAGCATGATTTGGCTGCATTTTTGTAGCAATGCACACCCGGTTTGGCTAGGTTGGCTGAAAAACCAATTTTTGGTCGCCAACTTTTGTGATTTTTTTAGCAGTTACATTGTTACAACAATGGAGACGAATCTAAGTTGGCGACGAAAACCGGTAATTATTAATATCTGGAAAACTGTATTAACATCAAGTGCCATCCACTATAAGTGTAAAAAAAATTATTGGAACTTGATCGGATGAATAGAAAGTATTTTATTAACAATTGAAAATTTGAACAAGATATATAAATAAATATATTTAGGGACAGAGTGAGCTAATTGTAGGAATTGAAAAATTAAAGCAGAAGGTTTAAATTAATAGATAATGTTTCTCGTGCCTAAAACTCTTTGATTGAAAATTCAGTAATAAATCCTCATTTCTTGACGATTCAAGAATCGTTAGAAACGAAATTACTGCTTAACTCCATGGTTATTTCCTGTCACTGAACTTTTATCTGTACTCTTATGAGAGA